>JAVJIF010009389.1:0-203750 GCA_038442645.1 Agave tequilana
AAAATAGTTCAAAATATTTGTAATATGTTTTGATTTTTAATCAACATGTTTGTATATCAAAGTATATCAATGAACTTATTTTTATAGAAATTATGAGAATTTATGGGATTTTTATTGAAGGTAAAAAAGACCAAGTTTTAATCCCTTTACATTTACTGACCAGGCTATCTGGCGTCGACCTAACCGATCGACGAGCCAGAGGTCGGTCGATCGGGCTGTCGACCGATGTGCACAAACGTGCACAGCCAAGGGCGGTCGACTGCACGGTTGACCGCCAAGAGCTTCTACTCTCTGTAAATGGCCCCGATCGACCGGGCGGTCACCGATAGGTCAGGCCCAGTTTTCGGTCGACCGTCCGGTCGACCGCTTTCCCCAACGGTCAGAAATCCGAACTGTTGGCGGTCGATCGGGCGGTCGACCGGGCGGCAGGATTTCCTATTGAGTTGGACACCAACGGCTATATTTTTTAGGCCTATATTGGGGTTGTTTTTGGGCTGTTTTAGATAAGATTTTTTGAGAGCTTTCAAGCTAGTTTTTCCTACATCTTTTAGTGTTTATCTCTACTTATTTTAGAGCTAAAACTTTCAGATCAAAAGGAGAGTTTATCAAGAGTGTTTTCAAAAGTGATTTCTTGAGCTTTTCCTCACAAATCCATCCAAGTTTTTCTCACACATACTTGAGCTTTCCATTACTATATTCATCCTATAGGAGAGCTATTATGAGAGTGTTTTTAGGTATCAAAGTGTTTAGATCACCAAGTGTTCTACTTTGTATTTGAGGAGGCGAACTTACGGGTTCGTGTTGTTTCGAGTTCTTGTGGTTGCTCGTGTAGAAGTGCGACCTCGACAAGCTAGTGTGCTTGCGTGTGTTTGTTCTTGCGGGAATAAGTGAGGGGACTAGCGAGTCCAAGGAGTTCTAGTGTGAACTCGTTGTAGGTGTTGCGGTACTGAGTGATCCGGTGGATCGATTCTAGTGAAAATCCTTCATAGTGTTGAAGGCGGGGACGTAGAGCAAGGGTGCTCAAACCTCGAAACAAATTTCCTGTGTTTGCGATTGCTCTCTCTATCTCTCACTTGTGTTTATATCTTACATGCTCTTATTGTTCATATTCATTACATGATTGATATACTTTTGCTTAATTGTTATATGCTTGGGATTATTGCTCACACTTGTATTCAACCAAGAGAGCCATAACGGCATCTCAACTCTTATCTAGAGGAATCTTGAGGAGATAGTCAGAGCTCTTCAGCGGGAATTCGGCTATACTCTTATGTTATACTTGGTGTGTTTAGCTTAATAGTTTTAATTTGCTTAAATAGCCTTTAATTTCGCATTATTTATCATTAGATTAGCTAGTCACCTATTCACCCCTCTAGGTGATTACAAGTGGTATCAGAGCTTGTGCTCTTAATTTGGGTCTAACAATCTAGAGTTAAAGATTCTCATTTTTAGCTAATCACAATACTTGTACACACACATATGGATTTCATGTCCCTCTCATGTTTGATATTCCTTAACATTCAAATTTAGAAAGTTAAGATGTCTATGTACCTCAAAACCCTAGGTATTCATGTTTATTTTGCACACTATTAAAATTCATATTGTTTAAATGACAAAAACCTTGAGGCTAATGAAAAAACCCTTCATGCTTTAAAGAGTATCCTAAATGATGAATATTTATTTAGGGTTGCTAATTTTGATTCGACTTAATAGTATGAAACACTATAGTCTCCCTTGGTGACAAAAGCAATACTATGCGGGGAGTGACTCAGATGATGGAAGTGATGCT
The DNA here is from genome assembly GCA_038442645.1 of Agave tequilana. Lineage (NCBI taxonomy): Eukaryota > Viridiplantae > Streptophyta > Magnoliopsida > Asparagales > Asparagaceae > Agave > Agave tequilana. The sequence continues at coordinate 1,790 of JAVJIF010009389.1, forward strand.
TCCAACTTGTGCTATATGTCCAAGGATATAACCCCCTTGAGTAAATTCTGAATCCGAGCTTGACGAGGATGTTGATATGTCTTATGATGAGCTTACTTCATTTTGTCAACAACTTCTTGAAAAATATGATTTGCTTAAAAAAGGCCATAAAAGATTAAAAAATAATATGAGTCCATTCAAAAGAAAAAGATTCTTTTCAAAATAAATTGAAAAACATCTCTAAAGAAATGAATCTTTAAAAAAGGAGAATATTTCCTTATTTTCTAAATTAAATGATATTAGTGAAGGAAATAATTTTTTGAAAAATAAAATAAATTCGGTGGAAAAAGAAAAGAAATTGTTTTAGAAGAAAATAACTCTTTTGAAAGAAAAATTGTTTCAAAAGAAAAAGAAAATATTTCTAAAAAGAAAAGAGTGTTGATTCTTATACTTACCATGCTCTTCATGCTACCATTGATAAAAATGAGATTCAAATTTTTAAAATAGAATAAAATGTTTAAGCTCAACTTGAGCAATTGTGCATTTAATCATAATAGATTGAAACCTTATTTCAAAAGAAACAGCTCCACATGTTCATGCATATCACCCACGGCATACATATACAGACATTGCACATCATGATCACACTCATTCTCATATGCATGCTAGAGTGTATAAATGTACACATTGCGGCCGCCAAAGGCCATTTAGCAAAGTTTTGTTATGATAAGTTAAATTTCACAATTTTGCTAATAAAAATGTTTGGGTTCTATTTGATGCTAATCCCCGTGGACCCAAAAGAAAATGGGTACCAAAATTCTCACCTCTTATATTTGATATAGGTGTGAGCTCTCACATGACGTAAGAGGGTTGGTGCTTTGGTGGTGGATGCATGAGCTTGATGAACACTACAATTGATGCATCGCTATCAAGGATGTTTGATGGAGGACCACCATGTTTGGAAACTTAGAAATAGTTCATATAAATTTGGTAACTATCTCTAAACTCCCATTTAGTTTAGATGCTTTGATATGAATGTTTTTAGCATGTTTGATTTTGGGCTTCTTGTGGTGAATACTTGTTTAGATCAATTTTTCATTAGAACTTGTGTATATACCTGTACAAGTAGTGAATAACAATTGATTCTTATTTGTTTGTACCTCATTACTCTTTTGTACTCATTACATGTACATGTATAACCTAGTTTTGACTTATTTTCCTATTTTTGTGCATGTTTTGCTTATGTATATGTTAATTCTTGTCTAAAACTAATAAATATATATGTATACCCTTGAGTCACTTGTCTTCATGCAAATTACATTATGGACTCGTTTGTTTTTGGGATTTGTATGTATATTATTAGTTTTGATAGAACATACATATACCTTGAATGTTGATTTTTATGATTTTCATATTTGTTTGATAAAAAAAATTCATGTTTATTTTGAGCCTTATTGATCGTTTTCATGAAAATGCTATTTACATGATTCTTATGCACTCACGCTTCATTGGTTTACTCATGACATTATTTTCATGAGAATTTTCAGCGTTATAGATTTTGAGTGTCAACTCTCAGCATACTTCATGAGATATATATGATTTGGTTTCATGTTTGAAGGATCTTTAACTAGTTTTTCAAAAATTACTTTAACTAGTTATTTATTTCTTCATTTGGTAGTGTTTTCAAATTTATAACTATTTTCAAATCATATTTTTTTGAAAACTTCTACCCTTTTAAGGGTGGATGGATGGGCGATCATGCCTTGTATACCCTTAATTGATACCTTTCAAACATGTGCATCAATAGGGTGGATAGTTATGAGTTATACACATGAACTTCATGAAATTCTATTTTTGTATACTCATATTTGTTTCTATAAATGTATGCTTCAAAATCTCTAATAATATCAATTTCAATTAGTATTTTCTTTTACATACATATATATGTTTGATTGTGCTTGATTTACAATATCCATTATATGTTTAAAGCACAAATTATGTTTATGCTAAGCTGGACTAATTTTTAAAATGTTAATTGGTATCTTTATGAGTTTATGCATTACTTTCAATTGGTATTTCAATTGACATTTATATAGTATCAAAATTTATAATATATTTCAATTGGTATCAAAAATAAAAATGTTTTACCTTCATTGGTATCTTAAAATTCTGCTTATTTACAAGTGGTATCTCAAAATTATTTTGTTGACTTAAGAAAATTCAAAATTTTGTTTTAAAAATGATTTCAAAATTTTGATATGAATTGCCTATATGCAAGGGAGCTTAACATCTCTTCTATATATAGATTCATATTGAGTGTATCTTATATTGAGGAGGTTGACATCTCTTTTTATGTGGTACACGTGTGTAGGGGGAGCTTAACATCTTCGCTTATGTATTGTGTATTATGCTTTGTGTGAGTTAGAGTTTTGTCATCCCTTCTTCATGTAATGCATGTATGCAGGGGGAACTAATTTCACATCTCTCTTCTTCATGAATGTATATCGCATATATATATATATATTATATATATATATATATATATATATATATAATATATATATATATATATATATATATATATATATATATATATTAATATATATATCCTTATTATTTGATTTGTTTTCATCCCTTTGTTGATGATTTGACAAAAAAGGGAGAAAGTATTTTGGAGTTTTATATATGCATTCATTTCAGTTTTATATATGCATGTTTATTTCATTTCCTTATTTATATGAAAAGGGGAAGAAGGATTTTGAGAGTTTTGTTTATGCATGTATGTTTTGTTTATGCAAAAAGAGGAGAAGAATTTGGTGAGTTGTGTTGGCCCGGAGGCCTTCCTCTCTAGTTTTGATGATGATTAACTCATATAGTTATGTTTACTAATAATCTTGTGATTTTAGTTTCAGATCATTTAGCAAGATATTAGTTGGTGATTGCTTCAAAAAGAGGAGTTTGGAAGCCTTCACTTGGTGATTCCCGAGCCCGAGCGTCAAGATCAATCATAGCCATGCTCGTTGGTTCACGGAGTTTGGATCGAGTCGACTTGAAGATAGAAGATCATCAAGAAGACTTAGGTATTCATAGTTAGTGTGTTTAGATCTATGTGTAAAGATAAGAATAGTTGATATGCTCAAGTGCACAACACCACGTTTTATGTTTGGATATTGGTTTTTCGGTTTTTAGTTTAACCGATATTTGTTTTCATAAATAGATTGATCAAAACAAGTTTAATTGGTTTATGTATAGTAGATGTATTCTTTCTATACATGCATGCTTAAACTTCCTATACAAACTTATTTTGACTTTCCTATTCATGTATTGAAAATCAAAGTTTGATAAAATACAAGTTTTAATTTTTGGTAAAAATGTTAAAACACAAAAATAGTTTCATATGCTTGATATTTGAGCTAAACTTTTTATTACATGTTTATATATCAATGCAAAATGAGAAAACTATTTTTGGAGATTTTTACAAGACTTAAAAGATTTTTAGAAATATGTTTTAACTGTTTTTCTGACCCAGTTTCTGATCCAGATTATGGCTGACAGGCCAGGTCGGCCGACCGGACGGTCGACCGAACCAAGAGCCAGTCGACCGTTGCGGTCGACTGACGTGCACAGCCCTGTGCACGTTTGTCAGACACAGGGCCGGTCGGCCGACCGGATCAGAGAGCCTTGCTCTCTGTATCTGGGCGGTCGACCGAGCGGTCGATCGGAGCAGAGAAGCTGCTCTCTGTATCTGGGCGGTCGGCCGGGCGGTCGACCGTATTGCCCCAACGGTCATATTTCTGACCATTGGCGGTCGACCGGCCGGTCGACCGCAAGCCTGTCAGGCTGCCAGATCAGCCAAACGGCTAGTTTTCTATTTGGCCTATAAATACCCCATCTCTTGGGGTGTTTTAATAAGACCTTTGACAAGAAAATTTTGGTGTTTCTCCAGAGTTTATTTTAAGTTTTCAAAAGTTTTTTTGGGCTTTAAACTTCAAATTTGGTTTGTGTTTTAGGGTTTGGGAAATCAAAGAAATAGAAATTTGGGAGATTTGTATTGATTTTCATTTCTATCTTTTACAAGAGTTTTCCCAAGTATTTTTCTTTGAATTCTTGTTTTCCAAACACCTAGTATTTCCACACTTGAGCTATATCATCTATCTTATTCTATAGGATCTTTTGTTTAGTGGAAAGAGAGATTGTTTGAGGTTGTGGAAACCTCCAAGTTGTACACCCTTACTTTTGTTGTATCCCTCTTTGGTAGAGGTTGATCGGGTGGTTGGTGTTTGCTCCCTCTTTGGTAGAGGTGAAGATTGTTGTTTACTCCCTCTTGTGAGAGGTGGAGTTGGTTTGTATATCCCTCTTCGGTAGAGGTGATTGGTTGTTGTTTGGCTACGGGCCTACCCCTCGGTTGTGAGGCGGTGTTTGAGAGAGGAGTTCGGTACTCTTGTTGTAACAAATCCTCCTCGGTGGAGGTTCCCTCGGTGGGAGTATAGTGGATTGGAATCCTTCTCGGTGAAGGCAGGGACGTAGCGCTAGGGGCTCGAACCTCGAAACATATCTTTGTGTTTGCGTTTGATCCATTGCCTCTTAACCCTCTCTCTTATTTGTGTTGTGCATAGCATTATTCATATTGCCATATCATTCATATTGCTTGTGTTGCCTTGCATATTTCATATAGCTATATCTCTTATATGCTTGGTTGTTTGTGTGTGCCTCACTTGTACTTAACCACAAGAGCTTCATATAGCACCTCACCCATATCTAGGGGAATCAGAGGAGTTAGTCCAGAGCCCTTCACGGGAAATTCGGCTACACTTGTGTGTTGTATTAAGTGTGATTGCAAATTATTTTTAGCTTCCACATTTAGCGCATTTAGTTTCTAGATTAGCATTATCACCTATTCACCTCCCTCTAGGTGATTTACAATTGGTATCAAAGCCTACGCTCCTGATACTTAGGCTTAACATCTAGGAGTGAGATCCTTTGTTTGCTAATCTACCATTTGCATTTGCACACATATAGTTTGGACCCATGGACTTCATGACCCCACCATGTTTGACCCTTCCAACATCACTGTTTGGAAGATTAGGATGTCCGTTTACCTACAAACCCTAGGATATAAGGTTCACCTTGCCATTACCAAGGAATTCTACCTTAGTGATAGCAAGCATATAGGGCCAATGCACAAGCCCTTGAGGCCATTAGAAGCACGCTTTCAAAAGAATATCTTATGCTTGTTTCTAATCTTGATTCCGCCTTTGCAGTGTGGAACAAGTTTGACAACAACCACCACTTCCGAGCTTCAATGCCAATCCAACAAGAAGAGGAATCTAGTGGAGATGAATCCGAGCCACAACATGCTATATATACGGTCCAAGGGAATGACTCCCTTGAGGTACACTCGGAAACCCACTTAGATGATGATGATGATGCTAGTTCTTCAAATGATTATGTTGATGCCCATGCTTTAAAGAAGAACTATCTATTGTGTGTGAAAAATTAATTGAAAAATATAAGATTTTGAAAAAGAATAGTCTAGGAATTGAAAAAGAAAATAAAAGTTTGCATTCTAAACTTGACATTGTTTTGCAAGAGAAAGAGGAGATTTCTAATGAGAGGGATTCATTAAAATCTCAACTTGATCTTGTTTTAAAGAAAATAAATTTTTGAAATCTAAAAATGATTGTGATGTTGTTTTGAAAAATAATGAGTTTTATCTTCAAAAGTAGATTCTATTTTAAGAGATAACAATATTTTGAAAAATGAAATTGATTTTATCTCAAAAGAATTAGAAATTTGTTTAAATAAAAATAAATCTTTGAAAAATGATATTTCTTCACATGTTTACCATGCTAGGGTAGTTTCACCTAGATCACCCTTTGCATGCTCCACTTTATCTTCAAGTGTTAAAAATGATATAAATGTTTTGAAGAAAAGTGTTGATTGTTTGGGCTCTACTTTGAGCCAATGTGTTGTGGGCCATACACGTTTGGAAACTTTGTTTCGAAAGAAACAAGTTCCATCTATTATGCATGCACACCCTCCACGGCATACACATGCTCCTCACGGACACCATCACACATTGTATGCTCATGTGTACACTTGTACATATTGTGGACGTAAGGGCCACCTTACTAAATTTTGCTATGATCGTATACATGTTTCTAATTTAGCAAATAAACTTGTTTGGGTTAGAATGATACTAACCCCATGGACCCAAAAAGTTGTGGGTACCAAAGACCTCCCCTCTTATGTTTGATGTAGGTGTGGGCTCTCGCATGACGTGAGAGTAGCAGTACCTTGGAGTGGATGTGTTCCGAGCTTAAAGGAGATTATTTGGATGCATCACTTTCAAGGGATGTTTGGTGGAGAGGACCACCGTGTTTTGGAGACAAGAAAAGTTGCCCTCTAGGTTTTAGTAACGATTCCTAACTCCTTATTTATGTTTGCATGCTCTTCATGTTTATTATATATAGCATGTTTTGATGTTTATATGATCATTATGAAAATGCCATGATTATTAGACTCTTGATATGCATGTATAGCCCTTTTGAGACACCCATGTTTAATATGGACCATTATTTTTTGTGTTCTCACCGTTTGTTTAGCTATTATGTTTATCATAAGTTTAATAACATGTGGATTTTCTTAATAATCATGTTTATGTTTACTATGATGATTCATATCTTGTTTTGATGCTTCATGATTTGAATATATGTTTAAATGTTAGTTTTCATTAAGACTAGATATATATTTGTGCATGTAGCGGGCCACAAATAAATTTATATATGTTTGAGCTTGAATGCTTATTTGAACCCATTAGATGTGCTAGTATAGTCTAGTTTTGATGATCCATACATTTTAAACTTGTATTCCTATTTTTGGATTTGTTTTATAGTTATGTTTAACTTCATGTATATGTCCATTTTATCCAAGTTATTGTTATACATATACATCCTTTTGAGCCACGTGCCTTCATGCATATATCTTTGTGGACTCGTTGTGTTTTGGGTATGTATGTATACTTTAGTTTGTATAGGACATACATATACCTTGAAGATTAAATAGTTTTGATGATTTTTATGTTTTCATGTTTCAAGGAATATTGAGCTTAATGTCTATCTTTCATGATTATGATCTTCACATCTTATTTGTACACTCACATTTATTGTTTACTCATGTGTTTGTTTTCATGAGTCATATTTATGCTTTATTGATTATGAGTGTTGGCTATTTTGTGAATTTCATGTTTCATGAAAAATAATTTTATTTTATTCCTTACTTGAAGGATTTCGTACTAGTTTATAAATTTTTCTTTTAACTGTAACGTCCCGATTCCGCAGGTACGGGGACGTTATGGCGACGTACATACGCAGGGTGGAAAACCCTCACGTACGTACGCTAAGCCTCAGTACAGGACAGAACCTCTGTAACCCCCTGCTCCCCGGTGTACGTATAACAGTATCGGTACGCGATACGACGTACAAAATTGATTTGACCTCCTTGGTGTCCGATTGAGCCGATTTCAGTTTTAAAAATTATTTTCTAATATTTTAGATTTTTAGGATTTTCTGGAAATTTTTCTGGATTATTTTGGAAAATCTCCGTAGTCGGTGTCGACCGATACCGATAACCAGCTTTACGATTTTTATTTCACAAACGGAGTTGTATTTTGAAAATCTGCTTTCACCATGTGTCTTAGAATCACATAAGCTATGTTTGGATATTTTGGAGATTTTTCTGAATTTATTGAAAATCCGGCCAAACCGGTATCGCCCGTAACGGCGAGACACTCTGAGATTTTTAATTTGCAAACCGGGTAGAATTTCTGCAAACCGTTTTCATATTACGTCTCAGGATAATATTTTCTATTTTCTATAATTTTTGGACACCGTTCGGAGCTGGTCACATTTTGGGCCAATATTATAATATTATAATATTATTTGTTTTAAGTTTTCTTTTTCTTTTCTTTTCCTTTCTCTTCTCTTCTCTGGCTTTTTCCAGAGAATTCCCCCCACCGCCTCTCAAACCGCCATATCTCTCTCCTCTTTTGTTTTAAATATCTCCCTCCCTCCATCCAACTCTCTCTCTAAAAAAAAACTCTCTCTTCCAATTCTCTCTCTCTCTCTTTCTCTCTCTCTCTCTCGCTCACACTCTCTCCCCCCCTTCCCCCACATATGGGTTGTCTGAAATTTACCCTTTGTCTGTTTTGGGTTTTCCAATTTCAAATGGGAGAGGTACAGAGAGGTTGTGACATTATTTTGGAGGTTTGAATTCCACGAGGCCATGGTGATTTGCTGAAAAACCATCAAAATTGGTTGATCTTTATACTAATGGCCCTGCAAACTGAGATGGCCTTTTCGCTTGCAATCTCTGTTTCTTTCTTTTTGGATCCTCTTCTGATTCGTCTTCTCCATTGGGAATATGATTTGATGTTTCCTCCCTCTCTCTCTCTCTTACTGATCGTCGCCGGCGGCCAGATCTGCCGCCGGCGGGGCTCCCCCCGCTGCCGGCCAGCAGCGCTGGCCGGCCATGAGCGCGCAGCAGTAGCAGCGCCTCTGCTGCTGCTGCTGCTGCTGCTGCTGTGTGCTGTTGAGACTGTGTGTGTGTGTGTGTGCGCGTGTGTGTGTGCGTGTGTGTTTTTTGCTGTTGTGTGTGGGTGTATGGCTGTGTGGTGTTGTGTGTGTGTGTGTGTGCGCGCAGTTGAGTGTGTGTGTGTGTGTGCTGCTGTGTGCACTGTGTGTGTGTGTGTGTGAGAGTGTAAGTGTAAGTGTGTGTGTGTGTGTGCGCGCTGTCTGTGTGTGTGAGTGAGTGTGAGTGAGCGTGTGTGTGTGCTGAGTGTCTGTATGTGTGTGAGAGTGTAAGTGAGTGTGAGTGTGCTTTGTGTGTGTGTTGGGTTCGGGTTCACACCCGAACCCACTATAACCCTATTGGTTGGTTGGAAACCCATTAACCCGTTATTGGGTTAGGGTTTAAACCCAGAAAAAACCAATAACCCATTACCCATTAACTTAAGTTAATTGGGTATGGGTTGTGGATCTGAACCCGACCCGTTATCTCACCAACCCGCATCCGAAACCCATTAAAGGTACTTTTTCAGAAAACCCCTGCTATTATGTCTTATTTGCATTTCAATAATTTTATTACATATTTAACCCCATTTTATTCCTTTTCATATTCGGGCAATATCGGGAGCATCCGGACTCCGATTTGGACGATTCTGGATCCGTTGCGATCGTGGAGAAGAGAGCTATCTTCCCATTGCTAGTTTGTGAGTGTTTTTATTTTTTAAACTGTCTTTTTAGTATATTTATTGCACTTGGTTGCTTTATGTAAATAAAACATGATTACCGGTTTATCACTGTAAAACTGTAAATACCGATTCATAAATTGTCATTGATAGAGTAACAGTGTAAACATGCTCGATTAGAATAACATTTGACCGTTGACACAAATAGGGCTGTCTGATACTCCATTCGGTATGATTACCGGTACCTGCCTCACACGAAACACCAATACTACATGTACATGTACCACTAGATATTGAGATCTCACATTCCTCATTACATTGTCATTCTGATTCACCGATACTCGTGACACTACGCTGTTACTCGACATGCATGCTAGACACCTTCACGCACTGGTATCCACATTACACGAATACTATAGTTCAATGGACATGGTATTAGATGAATACACTGACCACTGTTATAACCTGTACGAGTGATACCCAGATATAGTACAACGGATTATTGCTACACATGGATATTCCACTGGTACACTGATAGATCAATGCACGGATTACCGCCTTTTATATTATTGTTACAGTTATGTCATGTTTACACATCACTGTTACATGTGCATGTCCTGTTTACATACCACTGATACACGTGCATGTCATGCTTACATATCACGGTTACACATGCATGTCATGTTTTCCATATCCCTGTTACACATGCAATCCATGTTCCATACTACTGTATTCATGTTATATGATTGTTTCTTATTACTGCTATGGGTATTCCCGTTACTGGACATGAGAGCTGTTGATATGCGATATGTGGACTTCCACATCTATTGTTCCTGTTATATTGTTCCCGTTATATTGTTCCCGTGATATTGTTCCCGTTTTCGGGTATATTGTTCCCGATATATTGTTTTATGCTATCAACAGAGCTCAGGTCCAGTTATCGTGTTATCCGTATTAGGTATTGTATTTGTTCTTGTTACATTATATACTTGACATATCAGGACATATCAGATCATAATGATAACTGGGTATGGGGGAGACTTGACGGTTGATTAGATCTTATCGGGTGATGTACTGGATCCATATTGTTCTCCCACTGCAGGGGATGGTAGTGCTACCTACCAATTGCTCCATGAGCTATTGTTACTTGATTATTGTTTCCCTCTTAGCGGAGGGCTCTAGTCTTAGCAGCCAGGGGTTTGATAAAGGCCGTGATCCCAGGTATGCACGGGATACACCTACCCAATAAGAACTCCTCGATCATGGGTTTCTAATTAACATAATAAAACAGTATACACAATAGTGACGTCAGAAACACTTGTTATTTGGTCATTCTCTCGTTTGGATAATGGTACCCGTAGGCCATGTCCGGATGGGTTCGACTGGAGTGCGGGCTCCAGTATGAACTGCCAGTGGTATGAGACACTGGAAGAGATTGATTAAAATACCAGGTGGTACTGATCGCTACTATTGTATAAATGACATGACTTTGACATGACCTGCCTGCTACATGTTTAGTTGTACTTGTTACTGTTCCTGATCATTTATCTGCTCTCATGTGACATGTATACATTGCTATTGTTCCTGTTTCCTGATACACTTGCTTTAGTGCCCTACTACTCATACACATGTATACTTTGTTACATTACCTGGTATATGTTACACTGTATGTAGTGGCATACTATGCCTGTTCTGCATTGCATATATTTTATTGTTGCAGACATATGCTCATCTGCATGTTCATCTCTATTACGTCACCACTATCATGTTCATGTCTATTACGTCACCACTAGACAACATTAGTTATTATATAAACTGGACACGACTATAGATATGACCTGATGACAACCGGCTAGGTAGAGATGGTATTACAATAAAACATGTTTATATATATTTGTACTGTTTCGTATATGTGTATTATATGGTATCACTATTATCACATCTTGTATTATATTATATATTATTATCATGATTGTAGTACTATTGTATATATTACTGCCTCCTTCATTTTACCACTCACTAGGTCGCTTTCTGACGACCCTGGGTTTGTATGCCCAGATTGGAGATCCGTGTTACCATATCATCAGATAGTGCCTTGGATCATATAGGAGACTCTTCATCGAGATCATTCATAGGTATCGTTGTGTTTTATTTTTGTATCGTATTTATCCCTATTTGTTATATCTGTTATGATCGCTGACCTATTTCTGCAGGTATTCTTGTACTTATTTCATGCTGGAACTCAGGTATATATGGAGATTATTTACTGTACTGAGGCTTAGCGTACGTACGTGGGGTTTTCCGCCTTGCGTATGTACGTCGCCATAACGTCTCCGTATCCTTGGGATCGGGGCGTTACAGAGTGGTATCAGAGCTTAGGTTCACACTTGGTGTGGGTGACCACCTGGGTTAATACTCGGGCTCGTACTAACAGTACAGTCAGGTTCAGATTAACTGATCTGTATCTGAATTTGGGGATTCCAGCAACGAGTAAAAGAATACCATGACCTTGACAATTCATTTCTTAACTTGTTTGTCTTCCTCCTTCCTTCCAGTTGTCAACCAAAACATCCGATTTCCTTCTCATTTTCATTGCATCATCTTGCTTCCCGTCTGTTAGGATTCGTTCACTACCATACTTCTCCATCCCGAGTTCCTTAGATAGCAGAGTGCGCAGCGGAAATGTCGTGGACCCGGCACATTTCGGCTTTGGGGTTGGAAATATTATTCTCACACCTGAATGGAAATTGCGAGGACGCAATTTTTGTAAGGTGGGGAGAAATGTAACCCCCTGCTCCCCGGTGTACGTATAACAATATCGGTACGCGATACGACGTACAAAATTGATTTGACCTCCTTGGTGTCCGATTGAGCTGATTTCAGTTTTAAAAATTATTTTCTAATATTTTAGATTTTTCAAGATTTTCTGGAAATTTTTCTGGATTATTTTGGAAAATCTCCGTAGTCGGTGTCGACCGATACCGATAACCAGCTTTACGATTTTTATTTCACAACGGAGTTGTATTTTGAAAATCTGCTTTTACCATGTGTCTTAGAATCACATAAGCTATGTTCGGATATTTTTGGAGATTTTTCTGAATTTATTGAAAATCCGGCCAAACCGGTGTCGCCCGTATCGGCGAGACACTCCGAGATTTTTAATTTGCAAACCGGGTAGAATTTCTGCAAACCGTTTTCATATTACGTCTCAAGATAATATTTTCTATTTCTGTAATTTTTGGACACCGTTCGGAGCTGGTCACATTTTGGGCCAATATTATAATATTATAATATTATTTGTTTTAAGTTTTCTTTTTCTTTTCTTTTCCTTTCTCTTCTCTTCTCTGGCTTTTTCCAGAGAATTCCCCCCACCGCCTCTCAAACCGCCATATCTCTCTCCTCTTTTGTTTTAAATATCTCCCTCCCTCCATCCAACTCTCTCTAAAAAAAACTCTCTCTTCCAATTCTCTCTCTCTCTCTCTCTCGCTCACTCTCTTCCCCCCTTCCCCCACATATGGGTTGTCTGAAATTTACCCTTTGTCTGTTTTGGGGTTTTCCAATTTCAAATGGGAGAGGTACAGAGAGGTTGTGACATTATTTTGGGGGTTTGAATTCCACGAAGCCATGGTGATTTGCTGAAAAACCATCAAAATTGGTTGATCTTTATACTAATGGCCCTGCAAACTGAGATGGCCTTTTCGCTTGCAATCTCTGTTTCTTTCTTTTTGGATCCTCTTCTGATTCGTCTTCTCCATTGGGAATATGATTTGATGTTTCCTCCCTCTCTCTCTCTTGCTGATCGTCGCCGGCGGCCAGATCTGCCGCCGGCGGGGCTCCCCCGCTGCCGGCCAGCAGCGCTGGCCGGCCATGAGCGCGCAGCAGTAGCAGCGCCTCTGCTGCTGCTGCTGCTGTGTGTGTGCTGTTGAGACTGTGTGTGTGTGTGTGTGTGTGTGTGTGTGTGTTTTTGCTGTTGTGTGTGGGTGTATGGCTGTGTGGTGTTGTGTGTGTGTGTGTGCGCGCAGTTGAGTGTGTGTGTGTGCTGCTGTGTGCACTGTGTGTGTGTGTGTGTGTGTGAGAGTGTGAGTGTAAGTGTGTGTGTGTGTGCGCGCTGTCTGTGTGTGTGAGTGAGTGTGAGTGAGCGTGTGTGTGTGCTGAGTGTCTGTATGTGTGTGAGAGTGTAAGTGAGTGTGAGTGTGCTTTGTGTGTGTGTTGGGTTCGGGTTCACACCCGAACCCACTATAACCCTATTGGTTGGTTGGAAACCCATTAACCCGTTATTGGGTTAGGGTTTAAACCCAGAAAAACCAATAACCCATTACCCATTAACTTAAGTTAATTGGGTATGGGTGTGGATCTGAACCCGACCCGTTATCTCACCAAACCCGCATCCGAAACCCATTAAAGGTACTTTTTCAGAAAACCCCCTGCTATTATGTCTTATTTGCATTTCAATAATTTTATTACATATTTAACCCCATTTTATTCCTTTTCATATTCGGGCAATATCGGGAGCATCCGGACTCCGATTTGGACGATTCTGGATCCGTTGCGATCGTGGAGAAGAGAGCTATCTTCCCATTGCTAGTTTGTGAGTGTTTTTATTTTTTAAACTGTCTTTTTAGTATATTTATTGCACTTGGTTGCTTTATGTAAATAAAACATGATTACCGGTTTATCACTGTAAAACTGTAAATACCGATTCATAAATTGTCATTGATAGAGTAACAGTGTAAACATGCTCGATTAGAATAACATTTGACCGTTGACACAAATAGGGCTGTCTGATACTCCATTCGGTATGATTACCGTACCTGCCTCACACGAACACCATACTACATGTACATGTACCACTAGATATTGAGATCTCACATTCCTCATTACATTGTCATTCTGATTCACCGATACTCGGTGACACTACGCTGTTACTCGACATGCATGCTAGACACCTTCACGCACTGGTATCCACATTACACGAATACTATAGTTCAATGGACATGGTATTAGATGAATACACTGACCACTGTTATAACCTGTACGAGTGATACCCAGATATAGTACACGGATTATTGCTACACATGGATATTCCACTGGTACACTGATAGATCAATGCACGGATTACCGCCTTTTATATTATTGTTACAGTTATGTCATGTTTACACATCACTGTTACATGTGCATGTCCTGTTTACATACCACTGATACACGTGCATGTCATGCTTACATATCACGGTTACACATGCATGTCATGTTTCCATATCCCTGTTACACATGCAATCCATGTTCCATACTACTGTATTCATGTTATATGATTGTTTCTTATTACTGCTATGGGTATTCCCGTTACTGGACATGAGAGCTGTTGATATGCGATATGTGGACTTCCACATCTATTGTTCCTGTTATATTGTTCCCGTTATATTGTTCCCGTGATATTGTTCCCGTTTTCGGGTATATTGTTCCCGATATATTGTTTTTATGCTATCAACAGAGCTCAGGTCCAGTTATCGTGTTATCCGTATTAGGTATTGTATTTGTTCTTGTTACATTATATACTTGACATATCAGGACATATCAGATCATAATGATAACTGGGTATGGGGGAGACTTGACGGTTGATTAGATCTTATCGGGTGATGTACTGGATCCATATTGTTCTCCCACTGCAGGGGATGGTAGTGCTACCTACCAATTGCTCCATGAGCTATTGTTACTTGATTATTGTTTCCCTCTTAGCGGAGGGCTCTAGTCTTAGCAGCCAGGGGTTTGATAAAGGCCGTGATCCCAGGTATGCACGGGATACACCTACCCAATAAGAACTCCTCGATCATGGGTTTCTAATTAACATAATAAAACAGTATACACAATAGTGACGTCAGAAACACTTGTTATTTGGTCATTCTCTCGTTTGGATAATGGTACCCGTAGGCCATGTCCGGATGGGTTCGACTGGAGTGCGGGCTCCAGTATGAACTGCCAGTGGTATGAGACACTGGAAGAGATTGATTAAAATACCAGGTGGTACTGATCGCTACTATTGTATAAATGACATGACTTTGACATGACCTGCCTGCTACATGTTTAGTTGTACTTGTTACTGTTCCTGATCATTTATCTGCTCTCATGTGACATGTATACATTGCTATTGTTCCTGTTTCCTGATACACTTACTTTAGTGCCCTACTACTCATACACATGTATACTTTATTATATTACCTGGTATATGTTACACTGTATGTAGTGGCATACTATGCCTGTTCTGCATTGCATATATTTTATTGTTGCAGACATATGCTCATCTGCATGTTCATCTCTATTACGTCACCACTATCATGTTCATGTCTATTACGTCACCACTAGACAACATTAGTTATTATATAAACTGGACACGACTATAGATATGACCTGATGACAACCGGCTAGGTAGAGATGGTATTACAATAAAACATGTTTATATATATTTGTACTGTTTCGTATATGTGTATTATATGGTATCACTATTATCACATCTTGTATTATATTATATATTATTATCATGATTGTAGTACTATTGTATATATTACTGCCTCCTTCATTTTACCACTCACTAGGTCGCTTTCTGACGACCCTGGGTTTGTATGCCCAGATTGGAGATCCGTGTTACCATATCATCAAATAGTGCCTTGGATCATATAGGAGACTCTTCATCGAGATCATTCATAGGTATCGTTGTGTTTTATTTCTGTATCGTATTTATCCCTATTTGTTATATCTGTTATGATCGCTGACCTATTTCTGCAGGTATTCTTGTACTTATTTCATGCTGGAACTCAGGTATATATGGAGATTATTTACTGTACTGAGGCTTAGCGTACGTACGTGGAGTTTTCCGCCTTGCGTATGTACGTCGCCATAACGTCTCCGTATCCTTGGGATCGGGGCGTTACAACCTCTATATATACATGAGTTCCAGCATGAAATAAGTAAAAGAATACCTGCAGAAAAGGGGTGAGTAATTATAAAAGATCAGAAGAACAGTGATAAATACGACAACAGCAATAAATGACAAGGATACCTATGAATGGGGCCGATGAGGAATCTCCTAGGTGACTCCAAGGCGCTATCTGATAATACGGTAACTCGGATCTCCAATCTGGGCACGCAAACCCAGGGTCGTCAGAAAGGGACCTAGTGAGTGATAAATGACGGAGGCAGTAATATATATATATATATATATATATATATATATATATATATTATATATTATATATATATATATATATATATATATAATAGTAATACAAGCACAATAATAATCTAGAATACATAATGTAGGACTAGTGATCCCATAGAATAAGGATATAATAAGCAGTAGAGATATATAAACATGTAAGCAGGAGAAATATATAACCATGTCATCTTTTAATACCATCCCTAAACCGGTATCTCATCGGGTCATGTCTATAGTCGTGTCCAGTTGATCGAATAAATGGTGACGTGATAGAACTGAATATGCGAGTGGCGACGTGATAGACGTGTACAGGCAGATAGGCCTATGCATGTAATCACTATACAGCGTGGTGTATATACAGTAATGATGTCTGCTATACAGAAAGCATAATATATGCAATGCAGAACACGCGTTGTATGCCATGCAATGCAGAACATGCGTCGTATGCTACCACAGAAAGTATAACATATGCCAGGTAAAGTAACAAGTATACAGGTAACATGATATCAGATAAAGTAGCATGAACAATAACAAGATAGCATATATGTACCAGGCATGTCATGTCATTTATACAATAGTAGCAATCAATACCGCCTGCTATTTTAATTACTCTCTTCCAGTGTCCTATACCACTGGCAGTTCATACTGGAGCCCGCACTCCAGTCGAACCCATCCGGACATGGCCTACGGGTACCATTATCCAAACGAGAGAGTAACCGAATAACAAGTGTTCCCGACATCACTATTGTGTATACTGTCTTATTATGTTAATTGGAAACCCATGGTCGAGGAGTTCTTATCGGGTGGGTGTATCCCGTGCATACCCGGGACAACGGCCTTAAACAGACCCCTGGCTGCTGAGACCAGGGCTAGCCCGCTAGAGCTATAACATGTAACGGGAATCTCAATGAGCTAAAACAATAACGGGATGCTCATGAGTAACAGACGGTAGCCAGCACTACCCCGTCCCCTGCAGTGGACAAATAATGGATCTAGATATCCACCCGATATGATCTAATCAACCGTCAAGTCTCCCTCATACCCAAGTTAGCTTTATGATCTGATATGTCAAGTATACAATGTCACAAGAACAAATACATGATACGGGTAACATGATAACTGGACCTGAGCTCTGTTGATAGCATAGAACAATATAACGGGAAACAGGAACAATATAACGGGAACAATATAACCGGAAACGGGAACAATAGATGTGGGATTCCACATATCGCGTATCAACAGCTCTCATGTCCAGTAACGGGAATATCCATATCAGTGACAGGAAATAATCATATAACATGAATACAGTAACATGGAACAATCATATAACATAAATATAGTAACATGAAACAATAATACATGTAATATGGACAGTGATGACTAGAAGATAGCAACAATACATGCATGTACACTCGTACAGTGAGCAGATGTAACAGTGATGTGTGAACATGAGATAACTGTGTGTGGAGCATCCCTATAATGAGGATAACAAGAATATGCAATGCGGTACTCCGTGCAGTGGTCTATCCGTGTACCAATGAACATCTATGTGTAACAATAATCCGTGTAACGCATTGGTGTATCACTAACATGTCATAACAGTGGTCAGTGTATCATAGCATGTCCAGTGAACTTCCAGTATCCGTGTTATGATGATATCATTACATAAAATTACGGTGTCCCATATTCCTATCTAGTGATATTGTACCGAGTACCGTGGATCAGTATACTTGTAACGATAGTTATCTAACTGTGGGATATTACATGAAGTAATAGCGTCCACCAATCTGGTGAACTAGTGGCCCGTGGGTCAGTGACGGTACAGGCATGATATCTGTGTCCGAGTTGTCTATGTTTGTATGTCTTGTTACCATTATTACCTCATATTAAATCAGGAAATACCTAACAATCTTCTAAATTAGGCCGATTAAAATGACTGTCCAATCATGACCAGTGAATAATGAATAGTTACCGTCTTTTATCCATAATCACGATATATCAAGCAATGTCACTAAACATGGTAAAATATAATTTATAAAAGAAAAACACTCACTAACTAGCACGGGAAAGTAGCTCTCGTTCCCACGATCGCAACGGATCCAGAATCATCCAAATCGGAGTCCGGATGCTCCCGATATCGCCCGAATACTAAATCATAACAAATAGGGTTAAATATGAAAATAAAAATAATAAATGTAAATACTAAATTGTACAGGGGGTTTTCGGCAAATATACCTTTATTGGGCTTTGGATGCGGGTTTGGCTCATAACGGGTCGGGTTCAGATCCACAACCCAAACCCGTTAACTTAAGTCAAATGGGTTATTGGGTAGCGGGTGTTTATTGGGTTTTGGGTTTCATTAAATCCAAAAAGGGTTATTGGGTTCACACCCATTTATGGGTGTGAACCCATAACAAATGCAGCAGCAGCAGCTTGTGTGTAACGCCCCGATCCCAAGGATACGGAGACGTTATGGCGACGTACGTACGCGAGGTGAAAACACGCTCACGAGTACGTTAAGCCTCAATACAGTACATAATCTCCATAACTACCTGGGGTCCAGCATGATATAAGTACAAGAATACCCGCAGTAGAGGGTCAGTAATCATAACAGATATGATAGATAAAGACAAACAAGATAATGGAAATAAAATACTAAAATACCTAGGAATAGTCCCGATGAGGAAGCTCCGATATGACTCCATAGTTCTCTCGGATACTACGGTACGCGGATCTCCAATCTGGGCACGCAAACCCAGGGTCGTCAGAAAGCGACCTAGTGAGTGGTAAAATGAAGGAGGCAGTAATATATACTATAGTACTACAAGCATGATACTACAATAGATACATGATGGTGTATATAATAAGGATATGTAAACAGTAGAAATAGATAAACATGAAAGCAGTGCCAATATATCAACATGTCATCTTTTAGTACCATCACTACCTAACCGGTTATCATCAGGTCATGTCTCTAATCGTATCCAGCTTATAGAATATATAATGTTATCTAGTGGTGACGAGTGTACATGCTAATGATGCTGTGATAGCAGTGAACATGCAGATGGGCGTATGCTACCTAACTAGTATACGGTGTGGTGCATAGACAGTAAAGATGTATGCAAGGTATACAGAAAATAGACTATATGCACATAAGCATGAATAGGATGCCACTACAGAAAGTGTAACATGTATCGGATAAAGTAACAAATAGACATGTAACATGATATCGGATAAATGATCAGGTACAATAAGAAGTACAACTATACAATAGGAAACCTGTATCAGGCAAGAAACAATAACAAGTAGTAAACATGTATCAGGCAAGTCCTGTTATTTATACAATAGTAGCAATCAGTACCGCCTGCTATTTTAATTACTCTCTTCCAGTGTCCCATACCACTGGCAGTTCATACTGGAGCCCGCACTCCAGTCGAACCCATCCGGATATGGCCTACGGGTACCATTATCCAAACGAGAGAGTAACCAAATAACAAGTGTTCCCGACGTCACTATTATGTATACTGGTTTTATTATGTTAATTGGAAACCCATGGTCGAGGAGTTCTTATCGGGTAAGTGTATCCCGTGCATACCCGGGATCACGGCCTTTATCAAACCCCTGGCTGCTAAGACCAGAGCCCTCCGCTAAGAGGGGAACAATAATCAAGTAACAATAGCTCATGGAGCAATACAATCGGTAGGTAGCACTACCATCCCCTGCAGTGGGAGAACAATATGGATCCAGTACATCACCCGATAAGATCTAATCAACCGTCAAGTCTCCCCCATACCCAAGTTAGCTTAATGTCAAGTATACAATGTAACAAGAACAACTACTGTACATGATACGGGTACCATGATAACTGGACTAGAGCTCTGTTAATAGCATAGAACAATATAACAAGAAACGGGAACAATATAACGGGAACAATATCACGGGCACAATATCACAATAGATGTGGGATTCCACATATTGCATATCAACAGCTCTCATGTCCAGTATCGGGAATATCCATATCAGTAACAGGAAACAATCATATAACATGACTACGGTACCATGGTATAATAATACATGTAGTATGAACGGGGATCCATATGATAAGAATAAAGAAACCATACATGCATGTGTAACAGTGATATGCCGAGAAGTCATGTAACGATAATCACACTATATGACATGACGGTAGTCTGTGCATGGGTATATCCGTGTACCAGTGGAACATATATGTGTAGCAATCTATGTGATAGTACATGTAATAACAGTGGTCAGTGTATAATGTCATACCGTGTCCAGTGACCTACAATATCCATGTCCTCGTGTCGTGAATCTCAGTATCTACGTCATGGTGAGACGTGTACATGAAACTACCTGACACCTACATGAAATAATGATATCCAGGGTAACTGCTATGTATATGAAATACGGTGTTCCGTGCACTAGGGGTCGGTAAGGGTAACAGGGGAATAGTGACACGAGTTCGTATCATAGAGTACGCGTGTATGTGTGGTGTAACCAGACGCGTATCAGTGTACCTGTCACAGTATTGTAGAACCACACCAGTGATCCATGTAGTGACAGTGTCTTGTGGTCCTTTATCCGTATTCGTTTCTTGTTTATGTTTACTATCCTATGATACAGTTCTTATTATAAAACAGAACGTTTATAGTGCTTAACCCATAATGTCAAGTGCATAACTAAAGTAATCACTCATGGTATTAAACAGAAATAAATATAATTTCAAAAAGAAAAACACTCACAAACTAGCCATGGGAAGATAGCCCTCTTTCCCACGATCGCAACGGATCCAGAATCGTCCAAATCGGAGTCCGGATGCTCCCGATATCGCCCGCATATGAAAAGGAATAAAATGGGGTTAAATATGTATAAAATTATTGAAATGCAAATAAGAAATAATAACAGGGGGTTTTATGTAAAAGTACCTTTATTGAGTTTCGGAGCGGGTTTGGTGAGATAACGGGTCGGGTTTGGATCCAATACCCAAACCCGTTTAACTTAAATTATTGGGTATCGAGTTATTGGGTTAACGGTGTAATGGGTAGTGGGTAGAGGCTAATAGGGTTAGTGGTTTTGGGGTGAAGAGTTAATGGGTTGTGGGTTTTACCCCAAACTGTAACGCCCCGATTTCCAAGATACGGGGACGTCACTGCGACGTATATACGTAGGTCAGAGAGTGCCCCCACGTATATACGCTAAGCATAAAGTACAACAAGAAATCAGAGTACACACGAAGCGTGGTATTCATACAAATGCCAACATGAAAGGTACATATACAAAGTCATCACAGTATGATAAACATCTACACATTACATGTGTCTTTTATCATAACAAGTCCAAAAGTAAAATATACAAGATGAACAACAAAATGCTCACGAGTAGGATGGAGATCCCGTGAGTCAAAAGAGGAGCCTGGCACGAAGGAAGAAGAGCTAGGCTGCTCACTAGAGGAAGCTCAATCTACAGTGGATGGCTCCACTACGATCCAAGCTTCGAAATCTGAATATGCAAATCCAAAGGGTCAAGACATATAATAGTAAACAACTATAGCCAAGTGGCAAAGCGATAAGAATAGGGTTAGAACACAAGTATAATATATGAGGACAGGTATCGCATACATGGAACAGGAAATCGAAAGTAAGGTTAATTATAAGCAAAAGTGATTGTATACGCTTAGGTCACGGTCCCATGAGACTAGTACATCGAAGGAATAATCCAAACAAGGAAACCCTCATATATATATACCTTTGACTCATGCCACAGTATATCCAAGCGTATAGAATCAGAGATGCAAATCAACTATGGTCAAGCCAAGAATACATAACAGTAATTGTCAAGGTCCATAATACACGTATCATAAGTCATAACCGGAACTATAACATGAATCACAATAGGCAACGTCTACTATTATTATTACTCGTCTAACTCATATATCTAGGTATGTGTTTGAGTGTACATCCCACACACATACATCCATATATAAGAAAGTCGAGGGTCGTTACCGGAAGTAGATGGAGAACTGATATCACCTCTTATAGTGGTTTCCATACACCTGGAACCAGCTTTGGAGGCCCAAAGTCCCCCTAAATGTAATGACATATAACTTACCGCCAATATATATATCCCATCACTATAAGCAAGGTATCATTCCGGCATCCATCACTTCCTCCCATACCCCATACAAGTTGTCCCTTTTATAGTTTATTAATATAATTATCTGATTATGGGAATGAGTAGGATCATAACTGTAATCATACATGTAGTCAGAACTGTGATCATAAATGTAATCAGAAATGTAAGACATAGCAAGTGATCAGGTACTACATTCCCATTATCGAGATAATTATACAATGTCAAGTGTGTCATGCCTTGTTGTAAAGAGATAGCATGACAAAATGGTGATGTACATGTGTTAAAAGGAAACATAAAACTAACAAGTCTAAAGAATTGACAAACGGTTGATAATGTTAACGAACAAGTCATGAAGTATCAAGTGGTGAGATCCATCAAGTAATAAGTCATGTGGTATCAATTATGAAGCATAAACAAGACTAAAGTACCACATGCATAGAGGTTAAGATCCAAAATCAGAAAAGAAAGCAACTAAATTAACCAGTCAGAATTAGTCGACTAGGTGAAAGATTAGTCGACTAATAAGGGTCTTCAGTCGACTAATAGTCCGCAGGAGTCGACTAAAGTGGTTTTCCAGAGAGTTTGGTAGTCGACTTGGGTTGGAAGGGTAGTCGACTTGGTGAACTATAAGTCGACTAACGGGTACGCAAGTCGACTAAATCTGTGATGCATAAAATTGGGATTTATTTCAGGGACATGTTAGTCGACTAGGATCAAGGGTATAGTCGACTAAAGGTATCTAGTCGACTAGTAATATAGACTAAGTCGACTAGGGCCGAGAGTTGGTGTTTTTGGTTCAAGGAAAATTAGTCGACTAGGGGTCAAAATGTAGTCGACTAGGGGAGTCTAGTCGACTGATAAAATAGCTTAGTCGACTAAAACTGTGAAATCAGAAAAGCTACGTTTTAACTAAGGTGGGTTAGTCGACTAGGCCCTAGGTTAAGTCGACTAATCCTGGGGAAAACTGAGCATAAAACAGAATTTCTGATGGTTGTTTGATGGGCTAAAAATACGATTTTTATGGCACAAACGTACATGAAATTGTCAGCACAATTTTACAAGGAGGTTGTCTAGTCTTGGTGAGTAAAGATACTCACGTAGATCGGTTATGCGAAGCTTTACGAACTCGGAATGGTTGTGGTCGACGAATTGATCAACGGAGATGTAATCGACGAAGAGAGATGATCCCCAATCCAAAGTAGTTGAGGTTGAAGTGAAGATGAAGACCTAGGTGATTGATGTTGAGATAGAGGAGGGAATGGTGAAGGTTTTCTCTTTGGTGAAGTGAAAAAGAGAAAGAAATGTAAAGGAAGGGATTTATATAGGTTTTGATTTTATAAAGGAGATGTAATTATGTAGAAGGGAGGGGTTTAATTGCAAAATAGGAGATGGGATGGGTGTCTCTTCTTGGCCACTTGGCCGGCCATGGGGAAGAGAGAGAGGGGTGCATTAATGGGGATATTTTGGAGGAAAGATATTTTGGAAAATATGAATTGTTGGAATTTTTAGAAATTGGAAATCCTTTGGCTTGGAGAAGAAGGAAAGAATAAAGGAAAAGAGAAAGAAAAGATTTGAAATGAGAAGATATTTTCTTGGTCTCCAAAATCAAAATGTCGGAAACACAGTTTCCCGAGTTAATGTCGAGCATGCGGGAAAACATTTCAGAAAATACCGAAATCGTCCGAAATTCAAGTATCTCGGAACGACTCGTAATTGATACCAAAAATCAATAATATTATACTAAATATCATAGTGAAATCCGTTTTAAGAAATACGGTATAGTTTTAAAGTTAAAAATCCCGGAACCAATAAAATACCGACTCCGTTGGAATTTTCATAAATTCATAAAATCCTCAGAAAAAGAATGTAGGTAGAAAATATGATTCTAAGGAATAATGCCTAAAGGGCCATCTTGAAATTCCTAACTGTTTGGAATTTAAAAATACTGGAATCAGTCTTCTATCGACTCCGGCGGAAAATCCATAAATTCGTAAAATCTTCAGAAAAAGTATTTAAATAAGAAATGTGATTCTAAGAAGAAAAGTCTAAAGACTCTTCTGGAAATTCCAAGTGGTTTGTGAATTAAAAATCCGGGAAGCGGTCAGCGACACTGGCCGACACCCGTTATGAAGAAATTCCTTTTAATTTCAGAAAATTCCAGAAATTCATGTAAAATCTAATATATTGGAAAATGATATTTGAAATTAAAATTGGTCGAATACGGAAAGTAAATCGAAAAATACGTTCGAAAAACTGAATACGCAATTAAGCACGTATTCCGGGAACGGGGTATTACAATCTACCCACCTTACAAAAATTGCGTCCTCGCAATTTCGCTAAGGGGCAAATTGAACACAAAGGGGATATGGTTGAAATCAAAGGTTTCGAAAAAACAAAACAGGATAAGACGAATCATATGAAGAATTAAGATGGACAATGATAGAATGATAAGGGACATATTAATAAAGATAACTAATTCCAAGATCTAGGGTAGTGGTTACCATGATATCCTAGGGTTCCTGCTCCGGATGCTGGTCTACCCACTCTGCTGCATCCTCCGATGTCTCTGCCTCCATGATGCAAACTTGACCTCTACCATGGTCTGCTCTAGGCCTCATTCCTCTCTGCTGATGAGCATACTGCTGAGGCGGAATTGGAACTCTTCGATCCACAGGTTCTGGGTTCCTCCTTAATGGTGGAGCTGGAAGAGCTGGGGCTGGATGTGCTGGTCGGATTGGTGCCACATGACCAAACTTCCTGTGTGGGCAATCCCATAGCATGTGACTCCCTGACCCACACACTAAACATAATCTCTTAGCTACTCGACAATCGCTCTTATAATGCCCGGGTCTGTGGCAATAGTTGCATACAATCTGAGACAGAGGAGGTTGGGATGGTCTCTTCATCATCGGGCCATGGTTTGCCCTACCTGCATCTCCCTCATCTATCAACTCAAAAGGCCTCTTCTTGGCCTGGTGTCTCATCTGATCCCCTTGCTCCTTCTCAAACCCACGCTCTACCTCCCGAGCGATGGTGAGAACCTCTGCATAGGTCTTCAGCTGCTGGGGCATCAGGTACATCTGAATCTTCATCTGTAGACCCTGCTGAAACCTGCTCGCTCGCTTCTCCTCGTCCGTTACCATATACGGCGCGAAGCGGCTCAGTCGAAGAAACTCCGCGGCATACTCGTCCACGGACTTGTTCCCTGCTGGAGTCTGATGAATTGCTCCTCCATATCTTTCTGCGCCGTAGCAGGGAAAAAGCGGCTGTAAAAACTCTTGGAGAAAGTATCCCAGGTAATAGGTTTCTCCAACCGGGCCTCCTCGGCCAACCACCAAGTTCGAGCTATGTCTTTAAGCTGAATCTTGGCGACTTCAACTTGGTTCTCCTGTGGGACACGGGCTGCGTTCAGCAGGTCTGTCGTGTCCGTCAACCATTGCTCCGCCTCCAATGGTTTCTCGCTCCCCGTGAATATAGCAGGCTGTAGTCTTCTGAAGTCCGATACATTCCCGGGTTTCTGTTCCTTCGGGGCTGCTAACTCTTGTCTAAGGAGCTCGGTCTGCTGCTGCTGATTTTCCATCTGCCGTTGCTGGTTTCCCAGCATAGCCTGAATGATTCCCAAGACATCGGCATTCTCTCCTCCTACGGGTCCATTCGGTACTTGCCCGATGTTGTTACGACCCGATCGTCTCTCCATACCGAATAGATGAAAGATAACTGGATTTGAAAACAAATGGAAGGAGTTTAGGATACAAGGAAATGAATCAAGGAAGGAATCAAGAAGGACTTAACAACTTTGTATATTATAGTTGGCATTAGCAAATTACAGGAATTTGCCGCTTGTTTGTACTTTAGGTGTGAGAGCCTAGGCTCTGATACCAACCTGTAACGCCCCGATTTCCAAGATACGGGGACGTCACTGCGACGTATATACGTAGGTCAGAGAGTGCCCCCACGTATATACGCTAAGCATAAAGTACAACAAGAAATCAGAGTACACACGAAGCGTGGTATTCATACAAATGCCAACATGAAAGGTACATATACAAAGTCATCACAGTATGATAAACATCTACACATTACATGTGTCTTTTATCATAACAAGTCCAAAAGTAAAATATACAAGATGAACAACAAAATGCTCACGAGTAGGATGGAGATCCCGTGAGTCAAAAGAGGAGCCTGGCACGAAGGAAGAAGAGCTAGGCTGCTCACTAGAGGAAGCTCAATCTACAGTGGATGGCTCCACTACGATCCAAGCTTCGAAATCTGAATATGCAAATCCAAAGGGTCAAGACATATAATAGTAAACAACTATAGCCAAGTGGCAAAGCGATAAGAATAGGGGTTAGAACACAAGTATAATATATGAGGACAGGTATCGCATACATGGAACAGGAAATCGAAAGTAAGGTTAATTATAAGCAAAAGTGATTGTATACGCTTAGGTCACGGTCCCATGAGACTAGTACATCGAAGGAATAATCCAAACAAGGAAACCCTCATATATATATACCTTTGACTCATGCCACAGTATATCCAAGCGTATAGAATCAGAGATGCAAATCAACTATGGTCAAGCCAAGAATACATAACAGTAATTGTCAAGGTCCATAATACACGTATCATAAGTCATAACCGGAACTATAACATGAATCACAATAGGCAACGTCTACTATTATTATTACTCGTCTAACTCATATATCTAGGTATGTGTTTGAGTGTACATCCCACACACATACATCCATATATAAGAAAGTCGAGGGTCGTTACCGAAGTAGATATGCTTCAAGAGGCAGAGTTAGGATATGCTTCAAGAGGCAGAGTTAAGCAGATTGTTGGATATATATCACTTCTGGAGGTATTATTAAAAATATCACACAGTTATTTATATATTTTATATGAATATACTCAATGTATTTTTGATCAACAGGCATGAATATATGAGTACTTTTCTAGCTTTCGTCCCCTGATTGAGGGTTGACCTGTACAGAAAATGTAAAGTTTAGAAATTTGCTAGGTTCTCAATGCTCCCGCTATAGCAAGTGGCTATACGGGTCATAATCCATAGGGAGGGATTTGCGATGGAAGCTTTCAGTAAGTTCTTTTGAGTTACTAAAACTGGTTAAAAGTTCCTTCTTTGTTTTTGAAAAGAAAAGAAAAATGAAAGCTATGTTAAGTTAGAAAAGAAAGTGGAAGATAGAAGAAGATGGTCTTGAAATCATTTTAAGTTTAAAAGAAGAGTAAAGTTAAAAGAAAAAGAACCTAAAGAAAGAAGGAGAAAAATGTTGATTTTTTAGAAGTGTTCTAAACTAAAAGAAAACTTACCTCTTTTGGCTAAATACTTACCTTAAATCTTTGCCGACAGTGTTACTTTGAAGTGGAGGCAATCAGCGCATAGCCCATAAGAGTTGATACCCGTCTCTTTCACATTATATCATTAAGACCACACAAGCATGAAATGATACAGACTGAGACTAGAACCTATCGTCAGGAGCTATCGTGGAACCTGTTGGCCCAGAGGCCCATCACTCTAGTTTTGATGATAATTAACTCATGTAGTTATAGCTTATTAATAATCTTGTGCATTTAATTTCAGATACTTGATCAAGATTTTATTAGGTGTTTAGCTTTAACAAAGGAGTTTTGGAGCTTTCACATGTAGATTCAAGAGCTCGAGCGTCAAGATCGCATCTAGTACTCGGTTGGAGTCAAGCTCGTTGGATCGCGTTTGGATCGAGTCGACTTGGAGAAAGAGTTTTACAAGAAGACCTCGGTTTGTTTTTAGTTTGTGTTTAGATCTATTATAAAGATTAGATAGTATTGATATGCTCAAGTTCACACACACATACATAAGTTTTAAAGTTTATTGGTTTCGATTTTCAGTTTAACCGATTTTGGATTTCATGTCAAGAACATAGATATATATCTTATATGTATATTGGATTCTATCTGTATACAACATGCTTCAAAATTGATTCAATATCATGTTTTTGTATTTACATGAGTTTTGGAGAAAACGGTTTTCCATTTCAAAAATTTAAGTTTTGGAAAATACTGATTTGTGTTTAAACTAAATTTCAATATCACAAAAATGGTTCAAATAGTTTGTAATTGTTGGAACATATTTCGATGAAGACTTTGTGAAGCATTTCATTTGGAGTTCTAACACATGACGAATCAAGAGTTCTACATGATCAAGATGTCCCAAGGAGAGTTGATATGATATATTTTGTAAAGATGAAATAGCATGTAAAAAGCCTTGACACACACACCATATCAATGTCCATTAGTCGACTAATACCTATGACAAGTCGACTAATAACATGTGTAGTCGACTTGACCCATACCCTAGTCGACTAGTCTAGTGTCCAAATCAGACCCAACTCTTTGTTTCTGCATTAGTCGACTTGACAGTAAAATATAGTCAACTAATAGCAAAGTGTAGTCGACTAACCCTTGTCCCCTAGTCGACTAATCCCTAATCCAATCGACTTATAAGTAGTTGCAGTCGACTTGAATCAGTTATACAGAAAACTGTCACTCCAACGTCTCTTGACCTAGTCGACTAATACCCAAACCTAGTCGACTAATAGAAGGAAAATTGCCTAGTCTAGTCGACTAACTCTATAAGCAAGTCGACTATAGGCAGTTTCTGACTGTTGGACAGTTTCTGACTGTTGGTCTTTTGTGCAACGAATTCCAACGTTTCTATCATTTGAATTGCTCCTATAACTACCCTAACTTACCCTAGTCTTCAGCTATATAAAGGGTAGTTAGTCCAAAGGCCAAATACCAAGAAAAATCTTCAGTTTTTCAAAGCCAAAATTCTGTCAAAATCTGAAACTGATTCCAACTTCTGTTCTTCACCAAAAGTCATTTCCATTGTGAAGTTCTCTGAAGTTTCTCCTATACTAGACCTTGTCCACGTTCATACATAATACCAAGGCTTATAGGAAAGTTGTAATACTCAAAGCAAGCATTGTACACGGGTGGCTTCTTGGTGTAGAGGCAGTTGTACAAGGTGAAGTGTATTCTCTTGGTGGAAGAGAAGGTGTTCTCTTGGATGTAGAGAAGGTGTACACATTTGACAAAGGGGATTTGTCAAGTGGTGTGCATGGTTGTGATTTTGGGTGTACAAAATCAAGGATAAAGGAAAATCTCAAGCGGGTGGTTTGGGGACTGGATGTAGGTCACAAGGACCGAACCAGGATAAATCTCTCTTGTTTGCATTGTCTAAACTTTTCTGAGATTTGATTTCTTTATTGCAAGTTATTTATTTGTTTAACATTAATTCTTCTTTGTTTAGTATTTGTGTTGACTTTGTAGTTTAGATCCATAATTGCCAACAGAGAAAGTTCCGCATTTGGCATCATCTCGGGACCAACAATTGGTATCAGAGCGGGTCTCACAATAGTCAACAACAAGGATGGCAACGGAGTTTTCATCATCCCAATTCAAGGAAGGATATTCTACACAACGTCCACCGCTATTTGACGGATCCAACTACAATTATTGGAAGTGTAGAATGAAGATCTACTTGCAATCGCTCAACTACGAACTTTGGAACATCGTAGAAGCATCGTACACCAAGCCAACAACCGACAACAACGCTTGGAGTGAAGATCAAAAGAAGAACACGAACCTTGACGCCAAAGCGATGAATGCCTTGTTCTGTGCCTTAACCAAAGAAGAGTTCAACCGTGTGTCAACAGCCACTTCTGCACATCAAATATGGCATACTCTTCAGGTAACACACGAATGCACAAGTAAAGTTAAGGAATCTAAGATATATGTTCTTGTCCACAGGTTTGAATTATTCAAAATGGAGGAGAATGAAACCATATCTGAAATGGTTACAAGATTCACCGACATCACCAATTCCTTAGCATCTCTTGGAAAGGACTACACCCAAGTTGAAAGAGTTCGTAAGATCCTTCGTGCACTCACACCAGAATGGGAGAAAAAGACAACCGCAATTGAAGAAGTCAATGATCTCTCAACTTTGTCGTTAGAAAACCTAATCGGTAATCTAATGGCATATGAAGTGCAGTTAGAAGAAAGAAAGAAGGACGAACGACAACACCGCTCAAAGAAGAAAGAACTCGCCTTCCATGCATCCTCCGACACGGACGATTCCAATGACGATGAAGAGGAGATGGCAATGCTTTCAAAGAAATTCAGGCGATTCTTAAAGTAAGGTAAATTCAAATGCTTTAATTGTGATAAACCAGGTCATATGAAGATGGATTGCCCTTTGCTCAAAAAGAAAGATAAATACAAGAGCAAAAAGTTCAGAAAGAAGAAACACTATGAAGCATCATCAGAAAACAGTGATTCCTCATCTTCTGACGAAGAAGAATCCACTGAACGTGTCAACCTATGTTACATGGCCATAGAAGATGAAGAGGTATCATTTTCTGAACTTTTTGATGCATTTCATGAATTATTTATTGATCTGAAAAATGAAAAACTGAAAAATAAAGTTTTATCAAAAGAAAATGAAAAACTTTTAAGGAAAATTCATGTTATGCTTTACAAGTATCTTCTATAAATTCTCAAAAAGATGAGTTTGAAAAAGTCATATCATCTTTGAAAAATGAAAATGAGAAGTTTATAAAAGAGAACATTTTTTTGAAAAAGGAAACTGAATTTTTGAATAAAAGGATTTCTATTTTAGATAAAGATATTTCAGTTTTCAAAAAGAAATATGAAGATCTTTTGCAAAATGTGACTAAGTTCAATAAAGGAAAAGAAAAATTGAATGATTTATTATCTTTTCAGAAGTTGTCACATGATAATCATTATGGTATTGGATATAATGAAAAGTCTTCATATGTTAGTAATCCATATGTAAAAAGAAAGTCTAATCATGTTTCAAAAAGAATTAAGACAAAGTTTATATGGATTCCTAAGAATTTAAGTTTTCATGATAAAAATACATATATTGCTTCATACATTCATGATATATGTGATTCTTGCAACTATGTGTATACTAACAGGTGGAAACCAAATTCTAAATGGATTTAGACTCCTAAATGTTAATATGTTTTTTTATGATTGGTACCATCTAACGTTTATCTTGCAGGTACCATATAAAAGTTAATAAGAACATATATATATATATATATATATATATATATATATATATATATATATATATATATATATATAATGATATATTTGTTGCAGGAGGAGAACAAAGTCTTTTCATATTTGTTATAACCCAATTTCTGCAGGGGGAGGAAAATATAACCTATTTTCTGCAGGGGGAGCACTTGTGCACACAAAGCGTCATCATCAAAAAGGGGGAGAATGTTGGAACATATTTCGATGAAGACTTTGTGAAGCATTTCATTTGGAGCTCTAACACATGACGAATCAAGAGTTCTACATGATCAAGATGTCCCAAGGAGAGTTGATATGATGTATTTTGTAAAGATGAAATAGCATGTAAAAAGCCTTGACACACACACCATATCAATGTCCATTAGTCGACTAATACCTATGACAAGTCGACTAATAACATGTGTAGTCAACTTGACCCATACCCTAGTCGACTAGTCTAGTATCCAAATCAGACCCAACTCTTTGTTTCTGCATTAGTCGACTTGACAGTAAAATATAGTCGACTAATAGCAAAGTGTAGTCGACTAACCCTTGTCCCCTAGTCGACTAATCCCTGGTCCAGTCGAGTTATAAGTAGTTGCAGTCGACTTGAATCAGTTATACAGAAAACTGTCACTCCAACGTCTCTTGACCTAGTCGACTAATACCCAAACCTAGTCGACTAATAGAAGGAAAATTGCCTAGTCTAGTCGACTAACTCTATAAGCAAGTCGACTATAGGCAGTTTCTGACTCTTGGACAGTTTCTGACTGTTGGTCTTTTGTGCAACGAATTCCAACGTTTCTATCATTTGAATTTCTCCTATAACTACCCTAACTTACCCTAGTCTTCAGCTATATAAAGGGTAGTTAGTCCAAAGGCCAAATACCAAGAAAAATCTTCAGTTTTCCAAAGCCAAAATTCTGTCAAAATCTGAAAACTGATTCCAACTTCTGTTCTTCACCAAAAGTCATTTCCATTGTGAAGTTCTCTGAAGTTTCTCCTATACTAGACCTTGTCCATGTACATACACAATACCAAGGCTTATAGGAAAGTTGTAATACTCAAAGCAAGCATTGTACACGGGTGGCTTCTTGGTGTAGAGGCAGTTGTACAAGGTGAAGTGCATTCTCTTGGTGGAAGAGAAGGTGTTCTCTTGGATGTAGAGAAGATGTACACATTTGGCAAAGGGGATTTGTCAAGTGGTGTGCATGGTTGTGATTTTAGGTGTACAAAATCAAGGATAAAGGAAAATCTCAAGCGGGTGGCTTGGGGACTGGATGTAGGTCACAAGGACCGAACCAGGATAAATCTCTTGTGTTTGCATTGTCTAAACTTTTCTGAGATTTGATTTCCTTTATTGCAAGTTATTTATTTGTTTAACATTAATTCTTCTTTGTTTAGTATTTGTGTTGACTTTGTAGTTTAGATCCATAATTGCCAACAGAGAAAGTTTCGCATTTGGCATCATCTCGGGACCAACAGTAATATGTGTTGTTTTTAAGTCACACATGTTTGGTATTTAAAGATCTAAAAAGAACTTATTTTTGTAGAATTTATGTGATTTTATGAGATTTAATTGAAATTAAAAAGATAAGTTTTTCCATCCTAAAAATCTCAGCCTGACTGCACTGGCGGTCGACCGGACGATCGATCGATGTGCATGGAACGTGCACAAAGGCCAGCCTATTCGGCCGGTCAACCGCACGATCGACCGACTAAAAGCACCCTACTCTCGGGTGGGGGCCCGGTCGACCGGGCGGTCGACCGATGGCTTTGGCTCCGTCGACCAGGCGGTCGACCGGAGGCACAACGGTCATAAAAATGACTGTTGGCCGGTCGACCGGAAGGACATTTCTTCTCTTTCCTGGCTGCCAACGGGTAGATTTTTTGGAGGGTTATAAATAGCCCCCTCCTTAGCTGATTTCACCAAGATTTGAGAAGAAAATTTTTCCCATCTTTCAAGAGTTTTTCAGCAAGAGTTTTTGTGATTAAAAGATTTATTTTATTTGTTTTAAAGTGTTGGAAAATTCAAAGGAAAGAGAGCCTTTTGGGATTGATTTTTGGTCTTGATTTCAAGATCTATTTGGAGATTTTTTCCAAGTGCTTTTCTTTGTTCCAAACGCTTTATTTTCTCACACTTGAGCTATCTATCTATCCTATCTATTAGGATCTTATTTTTGTGAGAAAAATTGGTTTGTGGTCTTTGAGATCACCAAGAGTTGTAACCTTCCTTGTATTTGTTGGTATCCCTCTTGTGTAGAGGTGATTGTGGAGGTTGTGCTTGGTTTGGTTGGTATCCCTCTTAGTGAGGAGGTGATTGTTGGAGTGTTGGCTTTGTGCCTATCGCTCTAGTGAGAGGTGATTGTTGTTTGGCTTTGAGCCGCTAGTGTGAGGTATTGTTGTCTGGCTAAGTGCCCATTCCTCTAAGTGTAGAGGTGATTGTTGTTGAGCCTTGCCTCTTGTATAGAGGTTGTGTTTGTTGGAGAGAGGAGTTGTGTATTCCTATTTTGTATTACCCAAATCCTCAGTGGAGGTTCCCTGTGTGGGAAGTCCTGTGTGGACGATATAGTAGAAATCCTTCTGTGTGAAGGCGGGGATGTGTGGGAAGTCCTGTGTGGACGATATAGTGAAAATCCTTCTGTGTGAAGGCGAGGACGTAGAGCAGTAGCTCGAACCTCGAAATATATCTTTGTGTTTGCGATTGATCCACTATCTCTTAACTCTCTCTTATTTACCTTGCATTATTTCATATTGTTCATTCATAAATTTTTGCTTGGTATTGTTTGTGTGCCTCACTTCTGTTGAACCAAGAGAGCTTTACATAGCATCTCAACTCTTATTTAGAGAAATTTAGAGGAGATAGTTCAGAGCCCTTCACGGGGAATTCGGCTACACTCTTTGGTTACACTAAGTGTGTTGCAGTTAGTTGTTAATTCTGTATCATTTGTCATTAGATTAGCCATACACCTATTCACCCCCCTCTAGGTGTACTTTCAATCCACAAAGGCAAGGCTCTTTCAATACTATAAGACTCACTTGGATTGTAATCGGTATCAAAAGAAGAAAAGTAAAAAGAAGAAGAAGAATATAAAACGTAAACTTTGATTTAGATTGAAAAAACGATGAAAGAAAGGATAAATAACTTACATTGGTGTCACTTTCAATACAGTTCTTCCTCTCCTTCTCTCATGATCCCAATCTAAACCTAGTTTACAAAAAAACTGAAAATTACATAAATAAAAATAAAAAACCTTGGTTAAACTAAAACAAAAAGCCTAATTCTAAATTTTCTGCTAAATGGTGCTTGTTTGCTTCTGAATTTGTAGGTATTTATAGTAAAAACTAGAAGGGGGAGAGCATTTGAAGATAGGGGAGAAAACACTCCTCATCTGTTGCAACAAAGCCGCGCAGACGTGATTTGCCGCATTTGCGCAGCCTGGATCTGACTAATTGATCAGATCTGAGGGCGCGTAGCTTCTCTCGTTTGGATATCTCATTTTTTCCACTTTGTTTTTTAGTTTGTATTCTGGATACAGTCTGATCTTCGTTGATTCTTTATTTAACTGAATAGATCTCTAAAAATTCGATTTAATTGAACTGGATCTGGGACTATCTTCAGCTAACCAAATAGATCTAGTTAAATCTGATTTTAATTGATGTTATTTGGTATAATCTTCTCTCCCTTCATTAAGACAACCTTGCAAAATTAAGACATTAAGACACGATAATCAGCAGAATTTATTACAGGATAAATGTAGAAATGTAATAATAGATATGCAATAAATGTGTACAATCACACTCTCACACCTATCTTTTGCTCGTCCTTGAGCAAAACAAGAAAACTCGACTAAGACGTTATTAGGCCCCTTTCGCGGGTTATGCGATTGCACTGAGCATGTGCAACAAGCCGTTAAATCTCTAAGTTACCCCTAGAGGACGAGTTTTATCTCGCGAGAGTTTTCAGTGAAATACACCCACAAAATATGAAAAGAAAGAGAAACAAAGTCTTAGTATTTTGAAAACGCATTTTGAAAAGACGAGAAAATATTTGAAGTATTTTTGCAAGAATTAAGCAATTTATAAGTCATAAGAACACCAAACTATTCATTCTTAGACTTATACTCTATTCAAAAACTTATTATCAATCAAGGTAAAGAGTAAACTGTGTTTCTCATCTACTCTATTATTTTACCCTAAATCATATGCACCTTCGTGACCGTGATTATTTGACTCGGGATTCTTCAATATTTAATTCTTATGTCTTATTTTTACATATTTTTTATGGTAATATCTCTTAATTTTATTAGGCTTTCTAATTCACCCATGTAACGAGTCTTAAGTCATTGACTCCCAAACCAGACGATCTTAGGGCACCAGGTGAGAAAACACCCGAGGGACTTAAGGACTCGAGCAAATAAGGCCACAAAACTAAGAGATTTTATTTATAGTATGGCCCACTTGTGTAAACACTTATGCTTTATTAGGCACAAATAACCAGCTTAATCAGGGGACTTTTTTTAATTATATATATATTTTTTCTTTTTTTTTTTTTTTATAAGGCTTAAGAATCTTTGTTTTTGAACTCTAAGTGTGTAAGTGTATAAAGTATGCATATTTCATCAAGGTAAAAATCAAGACTAAATTACTTTTATAATTTTTCTTCCTAATCCTAGAAATCAAATAAATAATCTTTTTTTGACCAAGTGTAAGAAATCATAATTATGATTCTCCCATTCCTTAAAATAACTTCATTTCTTACAAAAAATAAGTCAAAATATTATTTCTCTTTTCAAAAAGTTTTTAAAAGAAAAAATATTATATATATATATTTATATATTTATAAATTAAAAAACCATAAAATGTTATGAAAACTATGTTATGTTTGTTGACACTCCGAAAAGAGCAGCTATGTTCGGCCTTCCCCTACCGAACAATGAATAAATTGTTCGGCTGAGTCTTGCCGAACAGAGCTCGAACCCATCAATCAAAATTTGAATGTAAACATCAATTATTTAACTTTTTTATATAATTACAACACTAATTTGTTGGCCCAGAGGCCCATCACTCTAGTTTTGATGATGATTAACTCATATAGTTATAGTACTACTGATCTTGTGTTTATTTAGTGTCAGATATTTGATCAAGATCTTAGTAAGTGTTTAGCTTCAACAAAGAATTCGAAGTCAAGTTTTGGAGCTAGCACGTATTGATTCAAGAGCTCGCTCATCAAGATCACATCAAGTACTCAAGAGGAGTCTAGCTCATTAGATCAAGGTTTTGACCAAGTCAAGAAAGAGAAGAAGATTTTCTAGAGAAGATTTTCAGAAGATTTGTGTCGGGTTTTTTGTAAGTGTCAAGATTTTGTTTTATATAAAATATAAAGGATAGATTAATTGGTGGATTGCTCAAGTTCATTTACATACACACAAAATTTATATGTGTTTTAGAAAAACCGTTTTGATTTTTAAGCTTCAAAATTACATGTGTTTTATCAAAACTTATTTTAGAGCTTAATGTCAAAAACATAGATATTTCATTATATATGTGTAGTGGATCATATGCATACACACTAAGTTTCAAAAGTGTTTAAAATATCTTGTTTTTGTACTAGGAGAAGTTTTGAAAAAATCGTTTTTCAATTTGGATATTATTTTTGAAAAATACAGATTTTTGTTTAAAGCCAAAATTTCTATATTACAAAAATAGTTCAAAATACTTGTAATATGTTTTGATTTTTAATCAAACATGTTTGTATATCAAAGTATATCAATGAACTTATTTTTATAGAAATTATGAGAATTTATGGGATTTTATTGAAGGTAAAAAAGACCAAGTTTTAATCCCTTTACATTTACTGACCAGGCTATATGGCGGTCGACCGACCGATCGACCGAGCCAGAGGTCGGTCGGCCGGGCTGTCGATCGATGTGCACAAACGTGCACAGCCAAGGGCCGGTCGACTGCACAGTTGACCGCCAGAGAGCTTCTACTCTCTGTAAATGGCCCCGATCGACCGGGCGGTCAACCGATAGGTCAAGGCCCAGTTTTCGGTCGACCGTCCGGTCGACCGCTTTCCCAACTGTCAGAAATCCGACCGTTAGCGGTCGATCGGGCAATCGACCGGGCGGCAGGATTTCCTGTTGAGTTGGACCCCAACGGCTATATTTTTTAGGCCTATAAATTGGGGTTGTTTTGGGCTGTTTTAGATAAGATTTTTGGAGAGTTTTCAAGCTAGTTTTTCCTACATCTTTTAGTATTTATCTCCACTTGTTTTAGAGCTAAAACTTTCATATCAAAGGAGAGTTTATCAAGAGTGTTTTCAAAAGTGATTTCTTGAGCTTTTCACCACAAATCCATCTAAGTTTTTCTCACACATACTTGAGCTTTCTTTTACTATATTCATCCTATAGGAGAGTTGTTGTGAGTGTTTTTAGGTGATCAAAGTGTTTAGATCACCAAGTGTTCTACTTTGTATTTGAGGAGGCGAACTTACGGGTTCGTGGTGTTTCGAGTTCTTGTGGGTGCTCGGTGTAGAAGTGCGACCTCGACAAGCTAGTGTGCTTGCGTGTGTTTGTTCTTGCGGGAATAAGTGAGGGGACTAGCGAGTCCAAGGAGTTCTAGTGTGAACTCGTTATAGGTGTTGCGGCACTGAGTGATCCGGTGGGATCGATTCTAGTGAAAATCCTTCATAGTGTTGAAGGCGAGGACGTAGAGCAAGGGTGCTCAAACCTCGAAACAAATTTCCTGTGTTTGCGATTGCTCTCTCTATCTCTCACTTGTGTTTATATCTTACATGCTCTTATTGTTCATATTCATTACATGGTTGATATACTTGTGCTTAAATTGTTATATGCTTGGGATTATTTGCTCACATTTGTATTCAACCAAGAGAGCCATAACGGCATCTCAACTCTTATCTAGAGGAATCTTGAGGAGATAGTTCAGAGC
Organism: Agave tequilana; assembly: GCA_038442645.1. Classification (NCBI taxonomy): domain Eukaryota; kingdom Viridiplantae; phylum Streptophyta; class Magnoliopsida; order Asparagales; family Asparagaceae; genus Agave; species Agave tequilana. The sequence continues at coordinate 40,432 of JAVJIF010009389.1, forward strand.
TCTTCACCGGGAATTCGGCTACACTGTTGTGTTATACTTGGTGTGTTTAGCTTAATAGTTTTAATTTGCTTAAATAGCCTTTAATTCCGCATTATTCATCATTAGATTAGCTAGTCACCTATTCACCCCCTCTAGGTGATTACAAGTGGTATCAGAGCTTGGTGCTCTTAATTTGGATCTAACAACCTAGAGTTAAAGATTCTCATTTTTAGCTAATCACAATACTTGTACACACACATGGATTTCATGTCACCTCTCATGTTTGATATTCTTAACATCGAAATTTAGAAAGTTAAGATGTCTATGTACCTCAAAGCCCTAGGTATTCATGTTTATTTTGCCACTATTAAAGATTCATATTGTTTAAATGACAAAAACCTTGAGGCTAATGAAAAAACCCTTCATTCTTTAAAGAGTACCCTAAATGATGAATATTTATTTAGGGTTGCTAATTTTGATTTGACTTTTGTAGTATGGAACACTATAGTCTCCCTTGGTGAACAGAAGCAATACTATGCGGGGAGTGACTCGAATGATAGAAGTGATGCTTCCAACTTGTGCTACATGGTCCAAGGGGATAACCCCCTTGAGGTAAATTCTGAATCCGAGCTTGACGAGGATGTTGACATGTCTTATGATGAGCTTGCTTCATTTTGTCAACAACTTCTTGAAAATATGATTTGCTTAAAAAGGGCCATAAAAGATTGAAAAATAAATATGAGTCTATTTCAAAAGAAAAAGATTCTTTTCAAAATAAATTGAAAAACATTTCTAAAGAAAATGAATCTTTGAAAAAGGAGAATATTTCCTTGTTTTCAAAATTAAATGATATTGTGAAGGAAATAATTCTTTGAAAAATAAAATAAATTTGGTGAAAAAAGAAAAGAAATTGTTTTAGAAGAAAACAACTCTTTGAAAAGAAAAATTATTTCAAAAGAAAAAGAAAATATTTCTAAAAAGAAAAAGAGTGTTGATTCTTATACTTTCCATGCTCTTCATGCTACCATTGATAAAAATGAGATTCAATTTTTGAAAAATAGAATAAATTGTTTGAGCTCAACTTGAGCAATTGTGCATTTAATCATAATAGATTGAAAACCTCATTTCAAAAGAAACAACCTCCACATGTTCATGCATATCACCCACGGCATACATATACACACATTGCACATCATGATCACACTCATTCTCATATACATGCTAGAGTGTATAAATGTACACATTGCGGCCGCAAAGGCCATTTAGCAAAGTTTTGTTATGATAAGTTAAATTCCACAAATTTTGCTAATAAAAATGTTTGGGTTCCATTTGATGCTAATCCCCGTGGACCCAAAAGAAAATGGGTACCAAAATTCTCACCTCTTATATTTGATATAGGTGTGGGCTCTCACATGACGTAAGAGGGTTGGTGTTTTGGTGGTGGATGCATGAGCTTGATGGACACTACAATTGATGCATCGCTATCAAGGATGTTTGATGGGAGGACCACCATGTTTGGAGACTTAGAAATAGTTCATATAATTTGGTAACTATCTCTAAACTCCCATTTTGTTTAGATGCTTTGATATGAATGTTTTTAGCATGTTTTGATTTTGTGCTTCTTGTGGTGAATACTTGTTTAGATGAATTTCTCATTAGAACTTGTGTATATACCTGTACAAGTAGTGAGTAACAATTGATTCTTATTTGTTTGTACCTCATTACTCTTTTGTACTCATTACATGTACATGTATAACCTAGTTTTGATAATTCCTTCATTTACACTTATTTTTCCTATTTTTGTGCATGTTTTGCTTCATGTATATGTTAATTTTATCTAAAACTAATAAATATATATATGTATACCCTTGAGTCACTTGTCTTCATGCAAATTACATTATGGACTCATTTGTTTTTGGGATTTGTATGTATATTGTTAGTTTTGATAGAACATACATATACCTTGAATGTTGATTTTTATGATTTTCATATTTATTTGATAAAAAAGAAATTCATGTTTATTTTGAACCTTATTGATCATTTTCATGAAAATGCTATTTACATGATTCTTATGCACTCACACTTCATTGGTTTACTCATGACATTGTTTTCATGAGAATTTTTGAGCGTTATAGATTTTGAGTGTCTACTCTCAGCATGCTTCATGAGATATATATGATTTGGTTTCATATTTGAAGGATTTTTAAGTAGTTTTTCAAAAATTACTTTAACTAGTTATTTATTCTTCATTTGGTAGTGTTTTCAAATTTATAACTATTTTCAAATCATATTTTTTGAAAACTTATACCCTTTTAAGGGTGGATGGATGGGCGATAATGCCTTGTATACCCTTAATTGAATACCTTTCAAACATGTGCATGAATAGGGCGGATAGTTATGAGTTATACACATGAACTTCATGAAATTCTATTTTTGTATACTCATATTTGTTTTTTGTTTTTATATATGTATGCTTCAAAATCTCTAATAATATCAATTTCAATTAGTATTTTCTTTTACATACATATATATGTTTTGATTGTGCTTGATTTATAATATCCATTACATGTTTAAAGCACAAATTATGTTTATGCTAAGATGGACTAATTTTTAAATGTTAATTGGTATCTTTATGAGTTTATGTATTACTTTCAATTGGTATTTCAATTGACATTTTATTTGGTATCAAAATTTATAATATATTTCAATTGGTATCAAAAATACAAAATGTTTTACCTTCATTGGTATCTTAAAATTCTGTTTATTTACAAGTGGTATCTCAAAATTATTTTGTTGACTTAAGAAAATTCAAAATTTTGTTTTAAAAATGATTTCAAAATTTTTGATATGAATTGCCTATATGTAAGGGGAGCTTAACATCTCTTCTATATATAGATTCATGTTGAGTGTATCTTATATTGAGGAGGTTGACATCTCTTCTTTATGTGGTACACGTGTGTAGGAGGAGCTTAACATCTCCGCTTATGTATTGTATATTATGCTTTGTGTGAGTTAGGGTTTTGTCATCCCTTCTTCATGTGTAATGCATGTATGCAGGGGAGCTAATTTCACATCTCTCTTCTTCATGAATGTATATCGTGTATATATATATATATATATATATATATATATATATATATATATATATATATATATATCCTTATTATTTGATTTGTTTTCATCCTTTTGTTAATGATTTGACAAAAATGGAGAAGTATTTTGGAGTTTTATATATGCTTGTTTATTTCATTTCAGTTTTATATATGCATGTTTATTTCATTTCCTTATTTTATACGAAAAGGGGGAGAAGGATTTTGAGAGTTTTGTTTATGCATATATGTTTTGTTTATACAAAAAGGGGAGAAGAATTTGGTGAGTTGATGCATGTTTATCTCCTTGTTTATGGATACATTTTTGTTTAATTTATGCACTTCATTGAATATCTATTTGTTTATTGTTATGCATGAGTTAAGGGGGAGCTTCTATGAAGCTTAACTTTAATCCATGCATATATAACTCCATGAGTTTTATCATCATCAGAAAGGGGAATATTGTTGGCCCAGAGGCCCATCACTCTAGTTTTGATGATGATTAACTCATGTAGTTATAGTACTAATGATCTTGTGTTTATTTAGCCTCAGATATTTGATCAAGATCTTAGTAGGTGTTTAGCTTCAACAAAGGACTCGAAGTCAAGTTTTGGAGCTAGCACGTGTTGATTCAAGAGCTCGCGCATCAAGATCGCATCAAGTACTCAAGAGGAGTCTACCTCATTGGATCAAGGTTTGGATCAAGTTAAGAAGGAGAAGAAGATTTTCTAGAGAAGATTTTCAGAAGACTTGTGTCGGATTTTTTGTAAGTGTCAATATTTTGTTTTAGATAAAATGTAAAGGATAAATTAGTTGGTGGATTGCTCAAATTCATTTACACACACAAAATTTATATGTGTTTTAGAAAATACCGTTTTGATTTTTAAGCTTCAAAATATACATGTGTTTTATCAAAACTTATTTTAGAGCTTAATGTCTAAAACATAGATATTTCATCATATATGTGTAGTGGATTATATCCATACACACTAAACTTCAAAAGTGTTTAAAATATCTTATTTTTGTACTTGAAGAAATTTTGAAAAAATCATTTTTCAATTTGGAGATTGTTTTTGAAAAATACATATTTTTGTTTAAAGGCAAAATTTCTATATTACAAAAATAGTTCAAAATGTTTGTAATATGTTTTGATTTTTAATCAAACATGTTTGTATATCAAAGTATATCAATGAACTTATTTTTGTAGAAATTATGAGAATTTATGGGATTTTATTGAAGGTAAAAAGACCAAGTTTTAATTCCCTTTACATTTGCTGACCAGGCTATCTGGCGGTCGACCGAGCTAGAGGTCGGTCGACCTGGCTGTCGACCGATGTACACAAATGTGCACAGCCAAGGACCGGTCGATTGCATGGTCGACCGCCAGAGAGCATCTGCTCTCTGTAAATGGCCCCAGTCGACCGATAGGTCAAGGCCCTGTTTTCGGTCGACCGTCCGGTCGACTGCTTTTCCCAACGGTCAGAAATCGGCCGTTGGCGGTCGACTAGGCGGTCGACCGACAGCAGGGTTTCCTGCTGAGTTGGACCCCAATTGCTATATTTTTTTAGGCCTATAAATTGGGGTTGTCTTGGGCTGTTTTAGATAAGATTTTTTGAGAGCTTTCAAGCTAGTTTTTCCTACATCTTTTAGTGTTTATCTCCACTTATTTTAGAGCTAAAACTTCCATATCAAAAGGAGAGTTTATCAAGAGTGTTTTCAAAAGTGATTTCTTGAGCTTTTCCCAACAAATCCATCCAAGTTTTTCTCACACATACTTGAGATTTTCATTACTATATTCATCCTATAGGAGAGCTATTGCGAGAGTGTTTTTAGGTGATCAAAGTGTTTAGATCACCAAGTGTTCTACTTTGTATTTGAGGAGGCGAACTTGCGGGTTCGTGTTGTTTCGAGTTCTTGTGGGAGCTCGGTGTAGAAGTGCGGCCTCGGCAAGCTAGTGTGCTCGCGTGTATTTATTCTTGCGGGAACAAGTGAGGGGACTAGTGAGTCCAAGGAGTTTTAGTGTGAACTCGTTGTAGGTGTTGCGACACCGAGTGATCCGGTGGGATCGATTCTAGTGGAAATCCTTCATAGTGTTGAAGGCGGGGATGTAGAGCAAGGGTGCTTCAACCTCGAAACAAATCTCCCGTGTTTGCGATTGCTCTCTCTCTGTCTCTCACTTGTGTTTATATCTTGGATGTTCTTATTGTTCATATTCATTACATGGTTGATATACTTGTGCTTAAATTGTTATATGCTTGGGATTGTTTGCTCACACTTGTATTCAACCAAGAGACTCATAGCGGCACCTCAACTCTTATATAGAAAAATCTTGAGGAGATAGTCTAAAGCCCTTCACCGGGAATTCGGCTACACTCTTGTGTTATACTTAGTGTGTTTAACTTAATAGTTTTAATTTGCTTAAGTAGCCTTTAATTCCGCATTATTCATCATTAGATTCGTTAGTCACCTATTCATTCTCCCTCTAGGTGATTATATAATTATCACTAATTATCATACATTCATTTCAGAACCCAACAAATCAAGCAATTTCCCTAACAAAATTTTAAAATTGAAAATTTCTTAATTAGGAAAAAATATAACCTCAAATCTACTGTCTGGGAGCGGCGATGATTGTCGTCGTTCACTGTTCACGATCGGTAGGGGTGGGAGCGAGAGATGGACATCCGGCGGCGATCCAATGCTCTGAGCGACGGCGGCGATAGCAGAGGGGGAGAGAGAGTGTTTAGAAATCTATCAGAGTGAGATGAAAAAGAGAGGGTACTTTGGAGATTTAAAAATAATTAGCACGTGTTAAATTAAAGAGTATGATAGAAAATACAAGAAGCTTTAATCAAATCTTGGGTGCCTTAATTCTGTAGGGCCTCTCTCATTTTTTGGGCGGCAATAACCGCTCCCGTGACAATATCCGTACCCGTCAATTTTATTGGAGCACTGGAGAACCGTTTATTTCCATGTTTACCCTCACAAAACAAGTAAAATGTAGCCGGTCCCAAATAAGCGCGCGCCTTTTGGCCCACTCACCTTTTGCCACGTGTCCTCTTTCCGCGCGAAAAAAAAAAACCTCTCCTTTTAGGGTTTTGAAGCGCTCGAGAGCGAGAGCGAGAGCAATCGATGGAGACGTCGGTTGAAGTCCGTACTCTCGAAGGGGAATCGATCGCTCTCTCGATTCCCCCAAGCGCCTCGATTGCTGATCTCAAGAAGATGTTGAAGGATTCGTTTCTCCCGGCGAAACATTCCCCAAATTTCCATCTTTTCTGTAAGGTAACAATCTTCTAATTGGGTTGCTTAGATTTTGAAGGTGATATTATAATTTCTGGCTGAAAGCTTTCTAGTTTCGAAATTGTTCAATAAGGATGGTAAGTTTGTTTCACGCTTGTATACTTGGATTCTTAAATATTGTTCTTAAATAGAACGATAAAAAGGAATCCATTTCTAGAGAGTTCTACATTTTGGGGGCAGTTTTCTCTTTTTCATGTCACATTTAAAAAAAAAAAATCTTTTCTTTCATTTATCTGTTAAATTAAGCATCTACTATCATTCGTGCATTCGTAACAATTTTCCATCTTGCGTGTAGGGTTCTAAAATGAGCTTACATAGTCGGCTAGATAGTCACCAAATTTGTAGTGGAGAATTCATTGTGCTTGTTCCCTTTTGTAAGAAAACCCAACAGTTTTCCTCACCCCAAGGGCCTGCTGAGGAGAGCAGCACTGCTTCATTGTGCTCCCATGACAGATCAATATCTTCTGCTGCCAATTCTGCCTGGCTCGATATGATGAGTGACCTTTCACATATGTCCAACATCTCATTGGATAGTGCAATACCAAACAAGAGTAGTTCTTCAGATAAGTTGAGCCATGAGAAAGAGGTGCTACTGTGTAAGACCTCGGAGCAGACTTCTACGAATACAGGGAAAAAGAGGAAGGTTGATGGCAATCACTCTCTTCGTGATATACTGAGCTCCGACTCTAAAGATGTGTTTGATCAACAAACCAGCATTGAAATTTCCCGAATTGTTAGTTCAGTGAACTGCTTGTCGGATTCTAATACGGGCAGATGTTTATTGTTTGAAAGATTTGGTAGAAAGCTTGATCAGCACAGTTGTATGTGTCCATCTTGGCTGAAGAAAGTACTGAAGTGCTTTAGTTTCTAAACATTTTATATGCCTTCTTTCGTGCGCAATGCAAATACTTGACTTGGACAGTTATTGAAGAAGCACTGAAGCATCCTAGCAATTTCGGAGTTGATGATGTGTGTATCTCGGATGTGCATAATCTCTCAATCTTGTGCCCAAAGGTAATTTCTCACATGTTTAAATAGTTTATAAACTGTGGTGCATGAGTAACTTTTTTGGGCCTAATCTAGCTGTAAGGAAAATCTCCACAACATGATTGTTGGTTCCTGCAATCCCCAATTTCTTATTTTGGTAATTTATTTTCTGAAGGCAAATCAAATCTCCCCCACACCCCGGGCGTGCCATTACAACCCTTAACACTATCAATACAAAATTGTAAAATACTGCTTCTGCCCTCTTGCTGGCCTGCCTTAACTATCTGTAGCTGTATGTATCTTAACTCTGCCTTGTTACCTTCTAATTGTTGATAAAGGACTAAATTGTCCTTAAACAATTATGTCTCAATGGAGTTAAGGGTTGCAACAATGGAAGACAGGGGTGCTTAAAAATAAGATTTTTTGGATATTTTTCTAATTTTTGAGGAAAACTTAAGTAGAAGTTGTAATTTACCCCTTTTTATTGTATGTTTCTCTTGTGCATGTTTTTGTTGACCGAGGCCAAAGTAAATTTTAGATGGGGGAGTAAGAGGAGCTACATCTGGGGGAAGTTTGGATGGGAATCAACTAACGTCCCTGAAGGAGTAAGAGTTATAACTCCCTCGCTTTTCTGAGAAGTAGTGTGTTTTGCCTCCCCCACCCCCACCCAAAAAAAAACAAAAGAAAAGGAAAAAAGAAATGGGATTTAGCATGGGAATTAGTAGTAGAAGTGATATTTTTTTTCTTTCTTTCTTTCCTTTTTTTTGGGGGGGGGGGGGGGGGGGGGGTGGGGGGGGGGATACTAAAATTGACCCCATCTCTCCTTTTCAAGTAGCAGAAACTATCAGAACTTGGATTTATCATCTTTCATATCCTTACTTGATATTAGAACTACAAGGACATATAGAAGTTCCATTATACTGAAATTTTCTTTCTATAGTTAGTGGTCATTCTTGGTAGGGAAAAGCTTATGGACATCAAGCCGGGATCCTCCATTACTATAGGTGATTCTTCAGTGGAATCATCTGTGGCATGTGAATCAACAAAAAACGCAGGTTGGTATGACAACGTTTGTTTGCCATTCTTTTCTTGGCCAATTTATGCTTGTGTACTTATGTTTGCTTCTCATTGTTATGTTTCCACAGCTAGGCAATGCATGTCAACACTTATTAATGCCATAGAAAAACGGAGAGCTGCTTTTAGGACATATCTTTGGAAGCTTATCGTATGCTCTGTGGTATGTTCATTGAAAGTAGTATTTCTGAATGTATTTAATTTTATAGCTTCATACAAAAGAATCTATTGTGATTGTTAAATAATAAGGAGTGATAAGTTTCCCTTTAATAATATTGTTTTATATTTTCCATATTTATCGGCATTAAGAAAAAAAATTACTTAATATAGATTACTTTCACTTCACTTATCTTTGATGAAAAACATTAATATTTGTATTATTTTGATCTTTATTTACATAAGGTTGGTATATCTTACACCATTAATTCTAATACTTCTATATTGGATTCAAGTTGATCATAGAAGGCATCATGGTCATTTATGTTATAATGTAAAATGGACTGGAAACTAGATTTAGAAACTGGGATGAATGTGGGAATATTTTGTAAATCTGGTTGTAATCTTAGGCTTAATTATAGGTTAAGAGCCTTGTCAAGATTGATATTATTTAAAATAATAGGGACTACTACTTCCAGCTTAGTATTTTAGCTACTATTTCCAGTTAGGGTCTAGAAGATATAATTTCATTGTCCTGAAGCTTCATGTTTTAATTGCTGACAATCTCCCAATGCAGGAAAAGAGGCAGCCAAACATTATCTTGCCCCTTGCATTGTCACTGGAAGATCTTTTTTTCATTGATGAAGAATGGTATTGGCACTCCTGAAGATAATAAAGTGAAGTTGGGAAATCCCAGATCTTTCGCATCAGGATGCCATGTAGGCGCACCCCACCCCCCCCCCCCCCCCCCCCCCCCCCCCCCCCCCCCCCCCCCCCTGGTCCCCACTCCATATTGGTGCCAATCTGCTATCATTATTCAACTGACTGAGTTTGATGATATAACTATTACAAGCTTTAACACCACCAAGGTGGAGTCACCTTTGATTTTGTGTAAAAACCATACAATCAGACTCCACAGAAGGACCGACTGATATTAAATTTTACAATGACTGCTATCTTTCTTGCTGCTATCTTTCTTTAAGACAGTTTGCATCTCCCTTTGCTAATCAACAATATTAATACGATAACAAGGAATCCTTTTAGCCTGCTACCTTTTGCTGCAATGTTATGTCTATTAGGCCCATCTAATCCATGATACTTTACATTTGACTGGTTCTCTTGAACCTCATTATTCTCCACCAACCTTCTTGGTAATGTCGATTTTGATTAGAGTAGTTTCTTGTGGAATATAGCTTTGATGACACCGTCGAAGGTGGGAACTCTTTAATTAGCTATTCAATCTGATATTTTTGCACTAAGGTGATTACTCAATTTGATCTTTTTGCACCTAGCATCTGTTCTCGTGGATGAGACTTTCCTGACAGTATTATAAACCATCTACTGAACAGGGTGTAAACCATTTGGAACCCTCTGAAATGGTTGATCATCTTAGAGAGGGCATAGCGATGGATGGGCAGGTTTCTCCTGAATCTAGTATTTAAGCTTGTTATTTGTTGAAAGAGCTGTCTAAATGTTGTGGTATGGACATCTTGTCATGTGCAGATAGTACATTTGGAATACATAAATGCTAAAGAAGCAGTTTATGTGGAGCTTCCAGATGAGCTTTCAGACACATGCAGGACAGCACTTAAAAGGATTGGAATATCCAAGTTATATAGCCATCAGGTGTTACTGTTGTCTTTTATTTAAAAAAAAAATTAATAATTCCAATAACTTATTAGCTTCTAATAGCAGTTATATCATGCAGGATGAAGCTATACGGGCTTCTCTGTCGGGGAAGAACATTGTTGTGGCAACATCAACTTCTAGTGGCAAATCTCTATGTTACAATGTTCCAGTTCTTGAGGAACTCTCAATGAATCCTTCATCCTGTGCTCTTTATATATTCCCCACCAAGGTCAATGTTGTGATATTGTCTTCCATTCTTTAAACTAGCAAGAAGTTCTATGTACTCTTCCATGCTTGTTATTTGTTAAACCCAAAGACAGTAGCTTTGCTTCTTAATACTTTATATTTTGTTTATGTTCTCATACATGTTGCCACATACACTTTATTATTCTTTATTATTATATGTCTCTGTCCCCAGGCTTTAGCTCAAGATCAGCTAAGAGCTTTGTTAGATATGACAAACAGCTTGGGTGTTGAACTAAGTATTGGTGTCTATGATGGTGATACTTCTCGAGAAGATCGTGTATGGATCAGGGATAATGCTAGACTGGTATAGTTGGAGCTTATACTCTTGACAGCAATAGGCTTTATCATTTAAAGGCTTCATAATATTAGCTGCAATCATGTTTTATTTCTGCAGCTGATTACAAATCCAGATATGCTGCACACATCAATCTTGCCATATCATACAAAATTTGAGAGGATTTTATCAAATCTTAGGTAGTATGTGGACTATATTAATCTTATGCAGATTTCTTGTTTATAAAGTTGCAGATACCACAGATCCACAAGTCCTTTAGTAACCTCCAAACTTATGCTTCATATTTTTTAAATCTAGTAAGATACACATGAAAAAGAAGCGTCAATGTTTCAAACATTATTACAATGTTTTTATTTTGTGAACACTTTTCAAAATGAGCCCTTTATTCAGGATTATTGTGATTGATGAAGCTCATGTATATAGAGGAGCTTTTGGTAGCCACACTGCTCTTGTCCTAAGGAGATTGCGTAGGATTTGTTCTCATGGTATGTTATTTGCTAGTTGTAGACAATCTTATTGCTCAGAATTATTCATTGTTTAGTCTACTTGGAATATCTGTCCTTTTGCAGTCTATGGCAATGATCCATCCTTCATATTCTCCACAGCTACCTCTGCAAACCCCCGTGAACATGCTATGGTATGCTATGCAAACTCAGATTATAGTTTTGCCTCTTTCTGTATTATGTTATCATGTTTTTTCTAGTATATATTATGTGTCGCCCTTAAAAATATGTATTTCTTTTCCAGTAGCTTGATGTTTATGTAAATAATGTGTGTTTATTTTGGTAATATTAAACTAACATAACTTATGTAGCTTCAGTTACTTTGATTTTGCAAGGTGGACATTATCAATTTATGACAAAAAAGATGTTTGATTTTATCAGGATCTTGCCAACTTGCAGACCTTAGAGTTGATTCATAATGATGGAAGCCCATGTGGCAAAAAATATTTTCTTTTGTGGAATCCTCCATTACGATCAGTAGGTGACTCTGTACAGTCTGAAAGGACATGAAATATATGGATTCTTTAATATCAGGATCACAAGAATTAACATATGTAGTTTCATTGCTTTGATTTTCTTCTTAGGGATCAAATTTGAGCAGCAGAAATAAACAGAGATTTATCAAGAAAGAACCACACATAAAACGATCGAGGTAGAAATCTATTTCTCTGCTGCTTTTTTCTGGCTATCATGGTTTTCTGTTTTTCTACTTGGTAGTGCATGTCTGCAGCCCTTGCACTATCTGCTATAATGGAATCTATGGTTGGTTTTATTTAGTCTTTGGCTTTTTTCTTTTTTGCTTGTCTAACTTTCTTAACATAAGTACCATAACCATTTTTGTTCATCTTTTGGGAATGACTGGTAGTCTTGGATATAAAGGAACTTCAAGTGGACTTCAATTGTTTTGAGAAATCTTGGATGCCCTCTTATCTGTTATGCCTTTGTTTGGTATATTGAGACTAATGTATCTGGAAGGATAAAAGATGTGAAATATAAGATAGGGGTTCCTCAACATCAAATTATTAATGTAAAGAGGAGGCAGTTTTTCCATCATGAGCTGAATCTCTGGTCTGTGTTGAGGGCAGCCTACCTTGCCTTGAATTTTTTTGTCAAGCTAGGAAGCATAAAGGAACTTCAAGTGGACTTCATTGTTTTGAAAATCTTGGATGCCTTCTTATCTGTTATGCCTTTGTTTGGTATATTGAGACTAATGTATCTGGAAGGGTAAACGATGTGAAATATAAGATAGGGGTTCCTCAACATCAAATTATTAATGTAAAGAGGAGGCAGTTTTCTATCATGAGCTGAATCTCTGGCCTGTGTTGAGGGCAGCCCTCCTTGCCTTGAATTTTTTTGTCAAGCTAGGAAGCATAAAGTCTCTGAAAGTGTTCTCCTTGGCGTTTGTCTTGCCAAGCTAGATGGTGGGGATACTACAACTAGCAGCCATGTTTATCTCCAGGACATGTTAGAGACACAGGCATGTAAGTTGTGGCGGACAAAAAGGCAATCCATTTCTAGAAATAGTTTTGCATTATGTTTGGAACAAAGAAAAAAGAAGAAGAAAAGATATCTCAAAGTCTACTCTGTCATTCATCTTGGAAGAGAACTTGACCCAAAACCCCTTGTGTGCTTCCATTCAGTTTGAAACAAGGGGTGTGGAAAGAGAGTACTTATTGTAGGCCCCCTTTTTTCTGTGAATTTCATGGTTTCTGTGTCATTCATATTTACATGTTTGTGTTCATGCTTCCCGGTTGGTTAAAATGGTTTGATGCATGTGATATCATTGCGAATAGTTGGCATATGAGAACTTGATAACATGTACTATATGGATGAGAACTTATCCCTGAGAAAATTACGTATGAGCTGAGAACCCAGTACAGTTGTAAAGGTAGGCTAACCACAGAAGGGTGGGGTGTGGGGTGGGGGGGGGGGACTGGGATATGAATCTGGAAGGGCTCTAAGGTGCAGCAATTTCCTTTTTAAAGAAAAAGTTGGTTTTAATGATATAGTCCATCTTATTCCAAATTATTCTCCATAACCCAATTAAGTGCTGATAAACACCAATCCACAAAATTATTCCAAACTAAAGGGTAATGGGCCTGATGAAGGTTCCTGAGGCACTAGTCATACCACACATTGTAATAATGCCTAAATTACTTGGTTAGTGCGGCACAGTAGTTGCCATCCTACATTCCTAAATTTTTCCTCCAACAGCCTAAGCAAGAAATCTACTCTCTTTGTATCTTTCTAGTGTGAAAACCATATTAGTATACAGCCATTCAATTCTCTCTCATCTGTACTTTGGCATTACATAGTTTTATGCCAAATGGATCTCTACCATTCAATTCTCTCTCATCTGTACTTTGGCATTACATAGTTTTATGCCAAATGGATCTCTTCTCCTTGACAGTGGCATCATATTTGCTTATGTTAATCATCTCTCTTATTTTATGTATATCCATATTGTGGGTCATAAGTTTGATTTTGTTGCAGTTAATGTAATGTTTAATGTAATCTTGCTTCAACCTTCTGTAGTACTGCATCTTCTTTTTTTCTGTCACCTAATAGGTTGCTTAACCAAACCAGTTCACCCGCCTATAAGGCTTCTATGGTAATCCAGAAGGTGTAATGCCTTTTGCCTAGAATGTTATTTGGTTTTACAGTCACCTGATTCCTCAGTACTAAGCTCTACATTTGCACTCAGGAAATTGGTTGCATTTATTAGTAGATAAATTTTCTGTTAAGGGTACAATTTCTTTCATGAGGACTAAAACAAGTAATTAACATAAAACCAAGTTTATTACTATCTTGCTTGATGCAATAGGTATCATGAGAACCCGTAAGCCCTTGCGAACAGACTTCAGCAATTATATGTGGTTCACCCTCTGGACAGCATAGTCTATAGGCTAAGAGTTACAAATTATTTTTTATTTTATGAAATTAGGACCTGTCTAATTTTCTTTCTGTTTGTAGCCCTATACTGGAGGTTTCACATCTCTTTGCAGAAATGGTTAGACATGGTCTCCGGTGCATTGCATTTTGTAAGACACGGAAACTCAGTGAACTAGTTATGTCGTATACGTATGTTCTTCCAACCTTTTGAAAGTGATTGCATATCTTATTATTTTTCCGAAAATTTCTATGTGCATTTAGGGTTATAGAGATTCTGAATATATTTATTTGGTTATACAATTTTTAGGCGTGAAATTCTCCAAGAATCCAGTCCAAATTTGGTTGATTCTATATGTGTCTATCGCGGCGGCTATACTCCTGAGGTTGTCCAGTCTTTTTTGCTCTTAAGAAAATTCACCATGAAAAGGACTGCTTTGAGATGCATGAGCATGGTTGGCATTGTTTGTGTAGCAAGTTTGCTTAGCTAAGGGCATATTAACCCTTCATATTATAAACAGGAAAACTAACTGTGTTGATCACTTTTTAATTTTCTTCAACGTTCTTTTGCTTAAACACTCTGAGAGCAATAATCAGCTTTCAAGTAAGCATAAGATAATGGGGAAAAGCATGTGTGCTTACTCCCCCACCCCCCCCCCCCCCCCCCCCAAATATTTACTGCATATAGACCATAGTCAAAAAAATGTATTACACTCCATGTATTTGAGGCACATATTGATGCTTGTACTAGAAATTCCATTTTAAGAGAAACATCGTCAGAAAAAAGCATGTTTTTGTGCAAAAACTTTTTAAACCCAAAGTACATTTTTACTTGTTTTTTGATAAAAGTATTTAAATGTTATTTCCTGTAATTGTTATCATTATGTCATCTTCAAAACAACTTTTACTTTTTATAATACTCGTATAGATTCCTAAACAGAAACTAAGAGAATAGACATAAAGATACTTAATACATTTATTAATTACATATTCATTTGCTTCTTTTGGATAAATATATTATCACACTCCCATTGACAATGTACATAAAATTTTGTTGTTAATTGTGTATATATCTGTGTAAGTAGATAACCAGCCATCAGACACTGTTTATCTCTGTCTAGTTCTTATTTTAAAATTTAATCATCTCAAACACGATCCATTCAGAAGCTGGTTTTTCGTGCTTCAGTCTATTACCCTTCTCTTCAAATGTCCTTTTTCATAGATCTCGTACTAAACATGAGTGCTTGGGCTCCTTTTCTTTTCTGGCCATATCAGGCTTTTAACCATGCTGTAGACATCTATTTAGCTTTGGTTACCTTTTTAAACTCCTATGAAGGACTTGGTAACATAAGATGTAGATACCTAACGGGCAGTTGAATTCATTGGGTCATGTTTTGACTTTTCCCTGATCTAATTTTATTGTGTTTAACTGTTCTAGTGTGCGACTTGAGAAAATAAAAACATACTGATGTCATATAAAATAATCAATTTGATACCTGAGGTTGAAATAATAAAGAACCTAAGTTTAAACCAAAAAATAAGGGGTGAATATTTTGGGTAAGTAATGAGCTGGATGCTAAGCTACTCTCCCCCCAACACCCCCCCCACCCACCCCACAAAAAAAAAAAAAAAAAAAAAAAGACCCCAACCCCCCGCGCCAACAAAAAAAAAGGGTGCTAGCTTGTTGGACCATTCCATCCATATCTTAATAAATTAGTATATCTGAATGCTCTACGAATCAGTATGCTTTGGGGGCTTTGTGAAATGATATGAAAAATGGAAGTGATATGGATTGGGGATTTTTAACCTGATCAAATTTGTTGCTTTCTTTTGTTAATGCCTACATGTGCCTGTTTTCACTGCCAACAAATCTATCTTAAAAAGTTTCCAGATTAAATTCTTAATTTTTCTAAAGCAGATAATAATTATCTATAATTAAATGTTCTATATGTTAAGTTCAACTAATAAATTCTATTTTTGTAGTATTTCTAAATAATTATTCTCTGCTTAGAAAGTAATTTGGTTTTTAGATTTCACCACGTTGTACTATGCATTGTATGCATGTGCTATATCACTTTTATTCTTTAGGTTTTTGATTTGATGATATTTCTTATATCTTGTCTACTTGTCCTGGTCTATGTATTTCTAATTTTTTGTAATGAATTTTGGAGCAGGATAGAAGAAGGATAGAAAAACAGTTTTTTGGGGGAACACTCCTGGGTGTTGCTGCTACGAATGCACTTGAACTTGGGATTGATGTAGGACATATTGATGCCACTTTGCATCTTGGTTTTCCCGGTACTGTTGCCAGGTAGGAAACTCAATCCGTGTATGTTTCATTTCTGTCATGTTTTCAGTTTTCCTAGTTCTTGCGAGATAATGATTGTTTCCTTGAATAGCTTGTGGCAGCAAGCTGGTAGATCTGGAAGAAGATCAAGGCCATCATTGGCTATTTATGTTGCATTTGAAGGGCCCTTGGATCAGTATTTCATGAAATTTCCAGATAAGCTCTTCAAGAGGCCAATTGAGCATTGCCAAGTTGATGGTCAAAACCAGAAGGTTTCTATGGCACTCTGTCTCAAGTTCAAGCAAAATTATAGGTTAACGGTTCTTGTGTGATATACTCAAACATATATATTGATATATACATGTTCACATACACGAATACATACATTAAGTTATACATGCTTGAATGTACTTGATGAAATTCAAATTCAACATGGATATTTAACTTTATATTTCTGCATTTCTGTAGGTGTTAGAACAACATCTTGCCTGTGCTGCTCTCGAACTTCCATTATGCACGCACTATGATGAAAATATTTTGGTTCTGGCCTGGAATTTGCAATTGCTAACCTCAAGAATAAAGGCTATTTAGGTTCTGATCAGCTTGAAGCTGCTTCTACCAAAATGTGGAGTTATATTGGACATGAGGTAAATTTGAATATAATCTGTACATTTAAGATTATTGGTAGTATTAGGTGATTATCTTTTATGTTATATATTCAAATTTCCAGGATCGGCCTTCAATGTCAGTTAGTTTAAGAGCAATAGAACCTGAAAATACAAAGTGATAGACCAGTTAAGTAATGAAGTTCTCGAGGAAATTGAGGAAAGCACGGCCTTCTTTCAGGTAGTGTCTAGTAACTGTTACTTGTAACCCAAAAGGAAGGAAAATTCTCTACTTGCACTCTTTCTAGAACTGATTTCATATTTGGAATTCTTATATGAATTTATGCCTAATTTGAGTTTCTTTTTTTTTTTTTTTTTTTTTTTTTTTTTTCAACTTCTATGGTCACCTTCCACTTTTCGATTTCCCAAAGACTCACTTTTGTCTGTAATATTAAAATTTTCTACTTTTTCCATTCAAGTTTATGCAAGAAGTTATTACAAGAATCTGGAAGTAATTTCTCATGTTGACAACTAATAATTCATTGTTTGAGTTCCTTTTTTGCATTACCTGTTAACTACTACGTTGGATGCCTCATATGTAGCATAGAAGAGAGTGAGTGGGTTTCACGATTGTATGCTGAACAAATTACTTGGACCAATTGATGAGGGTATCACACCAGTCGCTTGTTGTTTTATATGTTAGTTTTTGAGTTTAGTTACTTTCTTTTATTGTGTTTTTAGTACCACTGGGTTATATCCGGGAACCGGACTTTTGTAAAGCCTATAAATGAGCCTCAAACTTCTTTTATTATTAGACAATGAATAAATTAAAATATTTCAGTTTAAAATTCTTAAGCCATGAGTTCTTAAGATTGGGGTGTGAAGCTCTTGGTGTAAGGGATGTGAAGCCCGTGGTGTAAGGGGTGTGAAGCCTAAGTTATCCAATTTTCTCATTTTTTTATTTCCTAAACCCTAATTCCCCTTTCTATTTCTTCCTTCGAAACTCCAATTTCTTTTTTTTTTATTTGAAGGTGATTGTGATCTATCCTGTATTACATCAATTTTGGTATCCGAGCAATTGGTTCTCAATCCCCTTCAAATATTTTCCTTCTTCCCAAACCCTAAATCTATTCAAAAAAAAAATCCAAAAACCTAGCTCTTTCTCTTCCCAAAACCCTAGCTGTCTCAAACCCTAACTTGCTATAAAAAATAATAATAATCTCAAGACCCGAGATCTGTCCTAAAAAAAGAGAAACCCTAGATCATATTTAAAAAAAAAGAAAAAAGGTTTATTGTTCAAATTCGGCTGAAAATTTAGCCAAAATTCAAAAAAATCCCAATTAAACTGTTCCTCTTTCTTCTTCCCTTCTCTCTTCTCCAACACTAAAAACCCTAACACTAGACTCAGCCCGCAGTTGCCTTCCCCTGCCACTGTCTTTATCCCCATCGTCGTCGACATCAACCGCCACGCCTGCCTCCTCCCTCTGCCTTCGCCGCCTCTATCATCTTCATCATCTTCCCCTTCTTTTTTCCTTCTCCCCCGATCGCTTCACCCAAGCCCTCGCCATCACCATCTCTTCACCAATTCGCAATGTCGAGCATCCCGCCAACCTCGCCGACGAGATCTCGATGAGATCTCCACAAGCTCTTGACGAGATCTCCACAAGCTCTCGACAGCAGCACCACTCGCAACCCCTCGTCGCCACTGCACTCCTCGTTATTGACAACAACACCAGCGGTCCTCTCCGCCTTCTTCCACCGACGCCGCCGTGTCCTCTCTCTGCCATCACCTCCGATATCAGATTTCACTCGCTGTCGTCAGATCCAGATCCACCGTCGTCTCTCTGATCTCAGAGCTCCTTCGTCGTCGTCACCATCCTCGCAGTCGTCGCCGCCATCATCGTCGTTGTCCACTGCGTCGCCCGTTGCTTCCTCGGGATGCCACCACCGCCATCCCTGGCCAGCAAAGCAGGTCGAGGGAACCAGATGGGGACTTTTCGGGTTTATATTAAAACCCAGTCCGACCCGACCTGACCTGAATCTGGTCAGCTTCTGTTGGGTTTAAGTCATTGATCCGATCTGACCCATAACCTGGCGGACCGCAGCCGACCTCAGCCGATGCGTCCCGACCTGCCAGAGCAGATGTTTACATCATCGGCTTCGAAGCTGATGTCAGCGGCTTGACCCGAGTTGACTCAGTCTGACCCGAGTTGACTCAGCTAACTCGGTCATGCTCAGTCCAACTCGGTCTGAGTTGACTCAACGGAGCCAGTTCAGTTAGAGCAGCATAACAACAGTTCAGAGCTTGTTACAGGCCCGTTTAGTGTCCGATTCGAGTCCCATCTGAAGCTTTGTAATTGTAGCTGCGTCCCGGAGCTACAGAGGAGATTACACAACTTTTGGGCAGCAAGGTCGACCCCCACAAGCTCCTGTTTGGTGCCAATACTGTTCCAACTGCAGACTAGTAGCATAGTTTGAGCTTGTTTCAGGCCTGATTTGTGCCGCTCTCGAGGTAACCATCTTCCATACTCTATCACCGTTGTCTAAGATTTTAATTGGTGGTCTCAGCTCTCCAGTGTGGGTATTTTTCGAGGATTCTTAAAAGAATTTTTGCATTAGGGCATGAACGACTCACCCCTTCTGGTGCACTCTAACTCGATCTGAATTGTCGATTGCTTATTACTTGCAATATTAGTGGACTGTAATAATTTGCTAGTGGTATTTGTGATTTGCTTCTATCTTGTAATTGCATCATTATTTGTTATTCTCATCACTTGTAGGATAGAATTTGTTGCATTTAAAAATTGAACCTCTAGGAAATTTTATTGTTATCATTTAGTGCATGCATATGGTTTTGATTGAGTCTAAGGTTATCCAGTGCATCCTTCTGTTTTTGTGATCTTGCATTTGTGTCTAGATTGGTGCATATTTTAACATGAGTTATCAGTATAGGGCTTGCACTAGAGGTGACTATGAAAGTAGTTATGCCCACGCTTGGCATGCTAGGAAAGAGAAAATAGCACGTAAACTTGAAGTGGAAGATGCAAAAATTGATGGATACTGTGTCCTAGTGTTTTTTGTGATTGGTTAATCGAAATTGAATACTATCTCAATTGGTATGGGTAATCTAATGTCGCTAGAGTCCTATTTGCTAGCAGAAAACTTGAGGGTCAGCTAGAAGTTACCGGAGTCGGTAGAGAGAGTGCATGAGACATAAGGTTGCCTTAGAGTCTTGGGAAGAAATGAAAGAAAACTTGACAGAGAAGTACATTCTCAAATATTATAGGAACTACCTCTTAGACCAGTTACACAACCTCCGTGAGGGTCATATGTCCGTTCAGGATTACCTAGCCACATTTGAGGACTCAACCTGTCGTTATGACGTGATGGAGCAGTGTTCCCAGACAATAATAGATATGTTTCAGGCTTAAGGTCCAAAATTAAGCGTGCTATGATCATTGGCTCTTATGATTTAGACACTGTTGAAGAGGCTTTTGATGTTACCTTAAAGATAGACTTGACTTTCAAAAGGTTAGTCAATGTCAAGCCTCGGTGTTCTAAGTGTGAGGGATATGGGCATTATGAGTATCAGTGCCCCTCGAAGAGTCGACATGTTAGTATTGTATCTAGTGATGATGTTGACGACTTAAAAGTTGTTAAGGATGTCCACGTTCTTTCTAAGACTACTAGTATAATTGAAGATATATCAATTAGTTTTGACACACCGATTCTTGATGAGGGTCATGGCGTCATGCTTCCTATTAGGGTACTAGATAAAATAGTCGAGTCTGTTATACCCAAACTGTTGATATCCATGGTCATGATACTAGTGATTCTACGTCTGAAATAGTAGTCTAGTATCTCTAGTCAGATTTTTAGGTATTCATATGCCAAACCTTTGATAGAGGATGTGATTGATCATGAGACAATTGATTCTAGCATCGTTACATCTAGTGAGCCATCTGAGTCCCCTAGTGCTGAGTGTAGTTTTATGGTCATTTCTACCGAGTCATCTTCTTGTGAGTCATCAGAGTTTCTTGTTTTGATCCAACATGTGGTTTCTAGTGCTTCTTTTACTGATTGTTTAGAGCTTATCCCTGAGTCTAGTTTACCATTAGCGGCGTTCAATGTGTGTCATCCTAGGCATCCCATATATCTCTTTTTCTCATCGTTAAGAATTATGCCTAGAGTGTTTGCATTGTATTTACTTGTTACACATGATGATAATATCACTATACAGTTAGCAAATTGATGAAAACTATAAATTTTCTGTATATCCATATAGTATGTTACAGGAATTTGCAGTTGACAGTGAAGTGATTGTTATGAGTCATCCTGAGGTTGTGAGGAAGTCACACGCTTGGCACATAGGTTCCCCTAGAGTTTTGAGAAGGGTTGTTCTCATGACTGACGAGTTGGACATCCCATGGGATCCTGGTATCAACCCAATCTTGAGCAGAGATGATGCGCCTGTGTCTACTATCTGTGCCTTGACCGAGCTATCATCTTTTACAGCTGACCCGTCACGGAGGTCAGCTCTACCTCCACCATCGTGGCTCGGACCTGACACGATCGATGGTTCCCAGACTACCACCATGACCCGATTAAGATGCTTCATGCGGAGATTCTACACTCGATAGGGTCGAGTTTTCCCTACCCTAAGAGAAATGACATCACATCAGTTACTAGTTGTTTTTATGTTTTAGTTTATTTTGAGTTTAGTTGCTTTCTTTTATTGTGTTTTTAGTACCACATCGGTTATATTCGGGAACCGGACTTTTGTAAAGCCTATAAATTAGGCTCCAGAATTCTTTTATAATTAGAGAATGAATGAATTAAAAATTTTCAGTTTAAATTTCTTGAGCCATGAGCTCATGAGATTGGGGTGTGAAGCCCGAGTTGTAAGGGGTGTGAAGCCCAAGTTATCCAATTTTCCCATTTTTATTTCCTAAACCCTCATTCCCCTTTCTATCTCTTCTTTTGAAACCCTATTTTTTTTTATTTGAAGGTGATTGTGATTCATCCTGTATTTATTACATCACCAATTGCCTAAAGACTGTTGAAGAACTTGTTGAGGCTGTGTGAGCATGTTCATAAAATACTGTAGATAGTTCTGATAAGTAAGCCTGGTGCTCACTGGGAGAGGAAAGAAGTGAGAGCAGCTAACAAATTAAATTTTGAGTGAGGATTAGTTTAGGCTGTAGCTTGTGAAAGTGTTCATGATGTCAGTTCTGGTTAGTTGCAATGAGGCTTATGTTTTTCTTATAACCTCACCTCTTGAAGCTTACGAAGTCACTAGGTAAGTCTTGTACAGTTGTCTAACTCTTCCTTGAGGGCTTCCTTTTTGCTCGTCATATTTCAAACATCTAGTCATCGTTTTCATTCTAAAAAATAATTGGAGAGATGGTTCTGTATCAAACATTTGCTTAATGTGCCATTTGTTCGCCATTCAGGTATATGAGGGGGCCGTTTACATGCATCAAGGCTTCACCTATCTTGTTGAAAAATTAGATTTATCAGAAAAAATTGCCTACTGCCAGAAGGCGGGCTTGAAGTACTACACAAAGACACGAGATTACACTGACATCCACATCATTGGCGGTGACCTTGTATGTGCATCTTCTGACCAGTTCATTCTTTTATCACACTAATTATCTGTGTTAATATGATCCTTTAATGTAGTAATCAAGCTGATGATTAAGCATCTAGAATACTTTTTGCTTCTTGTATCTTGAGATGTGTTGCTTATTATGACTATAATAATTCCATATCTTTGTTTTAGTTATGTGTCATCTATCTTATGGAAATTGAAGTAAATACTGTTCATTTATCTTCTTAATACTTATCTCTGATCGAGAAGGATTCCTTTACAGCATGAATATATCAAGTGCTAATCTAGGACCAAGAAATATGCATTCTTACACTTGGCCAACTTTAAGAGCACTATGAGATGTTATCTGTCAAAATTTCACTTCACTGGAAATAATTGATGTTTCCTGTTTGCTTTTTGGATGATATTAAAGCATTTAATCTTTAGTTATTTATTAATTGATGGCCCAGTTGACAAATAGGTTAAAGTGGAAAGCTTGGGTTGGTTAGCCGATCCTGGAAAAATGTTAAGAGGAAGGTCTAAATTGGGTAAATTGTTACCGGATAAAACCATAATGTGTTCTGGATAAAACCATAAATGTGTTTTGCAAGTGATTTGAATTTAATGATTTCTTTTTAAAGGAAAAGGCAGGATTGTGAACTCAGAAATCAGCTCACTAGATTAAAGAAAGAAAAGTACTAGGAAGCTTATCAAGATGGGAATGAAACATGGAGAAGAGTATAGAAAGATGCTTCTACACAAAATGTATCAAAAGCACAACAGTTTACCTACTGGGCTAAGGGATGGAATGTTGGTCTGCCAGATGTCAGCGAGATCCAATGCTCTGCTGGAGATTCAAATTAAACAACTATTTAAAGCAAAGAATGATTTATCATAGAGCAATGATTGATGTACTAAGAAATCAGAAGTTGTTTCCAAACACTAGAAGTAGGAACCATAGAGCTGTAAACAGTAAACAAATGCCACTTCTGCTAGGAAGGCAAGGTACTGACATGGAACAATAACCTGATCATGGAACGGTGAAGCCGTGATTCATCTTGCTTTGACATGAAAAACAAAGTGTTCAAAAATTTGTCCTTGGAGATTAAAAACTTGTCATGTTCCTGTCCTAATTAAAATGGTTTTTAAATAATTCGGAAGTGTAGAAACTTACTTCCACTAGGATTGGTTCATGTTTGTTTGCCAGGTACCACAGCATTATCTCCGCAAGGGTTTGGTTCACGTGTTTGAGCCACAGAGATACGTATGGCCAGTAAGAGAAAACCACATTGGCTCTCTTACCATACTTTTGACTAGCAAGAGAATCATTGCTCACCGATGAGTGAGCTCTGATTACTGATTTGGGCACTTTAAAGTTTGAGTGTGGCTCAAACACCTGACCTGAACCCGTGTATAGATGTCTGGTTATAGTTAGAATGTACTTGTGATCATTGAGATAAGAATTTACTTCTGTTGGACCATTTTTTTCATACATGTTCTGGGTAACCCTGAGGTCTCATTTATGCTTTTCTTCTTATTGCTTAGGCCTATCCACAAGTTAGGAGATCTGATTTTGAGTGTGTTAGAACAACTGCCCAAGTACATTCCTGCAAAGTAACAACGAAATGGTTTGGCTTTCATCGCATTTGGAAATCAAGTAACCAGATATATGATACAGTGGAGCTTTCTCTGCCAGATTTCTCATACGAATCCCAGGCGTGTAGTTTATAACTATTTTTTTTATTTCATAACTCTTTAATGGAACTTTACCTGCCACTATCTTTAGTCTGTAATTTTCTTTTTTAATCAACGATGAATACAGGCAGCCTGGATTCGAATTTCTCAATCAATAAAAGAAGCTGTTGAAATAGAAGGGTTGTCATTCCGTGCAGGCCTGCATGCAGCTTCACATGCTCTTCTTAATGTAGTTCCCTTGTAAGTTCAGATGGATTGACCAGTTTTATCATCTAACTCAACTCTGTAATTCCCGAAGGTACTAAACATAAAGGTTGTACCTACACCAACAGCGACCCCAATCTAGGTTTATCCCTAAGCGGGGTTAACGCCTTGCCAAACGAGGCCAAGTAACCATCCATGTGCATGCATCCGAATAATTTCTCATTTTTTTCACACTTGCTACTCTTCTGCTTAAGTTTAGAATATTTCTTTTGTTAGTTTACTTAGCGATTGAGGTGGTCCCTTGCTAGCCATCACATAACCAGTCGTTGGCTTAAATGCGCATCAGCACATTCTAAGCTTGTTTCCTATTCAGGTATATAATGTGCAATTCTTCCGACTTGAGCACAGAGTGCGCAAATCCCCATGAAACTCGTAGTATTCCTGAAAGATTGCTGCTATATGACAAGCATCCGGGAGGCATTGGTATTACATCACAGGTAAACATCAAATGGTCTTGGCAACTAATTAAACCACCAGATGTCTGATCTCATAGTCTATGCTTGTTGGTGTTTCACCCATATGATGTCAATGTGCTGGTTCTGTTTTTGTCTGGATCCTGATTGAAGTAATACCATTTAGGAAAGGTCCCTATTTAGTGACCGCAGATAACAAGATAAATGTTTCAGTTAGGTCATGGAAGCGGTATCCACATCATAAAGGAGCATTCTCAACTGTCTTCATTATCATACATGCTTGTTTTTCTTCACACATGCATGTTTCAGTTGCTAAGATTAAGTGTAAGCACATAGACCTTGTAGTCTGTACTCTATGGCGCACCTTTAAAGCACATGTCTGATTTTTATTCCAGATCCAACTGCTATTTAGGGAACTCCTCACTGCAGCCTTCGAACTTGTCTCAACATGCAGCTGCTTGAGTGTTGCAGGTTGTCCGAACTGCATACAAGTAAGTCACGACTTTCTTCACCGCAACATTCTCCATCTTGTCATGAGAAAGTTGACCCCACAAAACTGCTTTGCAGGCACTGTTATGTAGCGAATACAATGAAGTTTTGGACAAGAAAGCTGCAGTTATAATCCTCAAGGTATGCACTTTGCTACATACATGGATTGTTGAAAAATAAAATAAGACACGTCATTTGGATATTTCTCTTCAACTCTGAAGTATTGTATTTTTTATTTGACACGAATAGTTGAAGTGGTTTCTCCAAGGAGAGGATGCATTATGGAATGATCTTGTCGGTTTCTATTTTTTGTTAAATTGTAAATCATCACCTTAATGGTGACGATACGTGCAGGGTGTAGCTGAATCTGAAGATGCCTACTTTAAAAAACTGGAGGGACCCTTCTGAAAGGTGTGAATGAAGCTGAAATTCAGACCAAAAGCAGGAACAAGCATTCTGTAAAGCTCATACTGATCGACCAGACCGCATCAGAACATTTCAATTGCTCGGCGGAAGAATCATCCTGCATTCAGATCAAATGGAACTTGTGCCCATCATTCCTCGTACTAAATATCACAATAGGATACGAATCATTGTCCACTCACTCCAAGCAGTCTTCTTCCAATCGAAGTTTTTTGTGCAGATGCTCAGCTTTAGATGTTGCTGATACTAATCAAGTTGGCCGAGCATCATTCTTGTTGTCTACTTGCAGCTGCTTGTCTAGTTGCTGCTGGGATTTTGGAGGTTGCTGTAATTGATTTCTATTTCTGTGTTTTTTTTTGGAGATTTGGATGTTTGTTTGTTAAGTTCAGATTATGATTTTGTGGTTGAAAACTTTACGGTGTCAATTGGTTGGATGTGTAAAACATGCCCATGTTTATTGAACGAACTGAAATGTTTCAAATGATAGGATGATACTGTTCTTTATGACTTTTTCTCTTCTGCTCAGCTTGCTATTTTTGTGTTGGCTTGTATATTAGCATGCAGGGCCTATTTACTCTTGTTCATCTCATTTTCCATTCTAAGGCTGTTTGTTTTGCCGTAAAATGCGTAAAAGTTGTAGTCCGTAAATGATTTACAGCTCATTTACAACTACGGCGTTTGTTTGGACCGTAATTCGTAAAAGGTTTATGCAACTTAATTACCACTCAGTTGTAACCCAATTACCACTCACTCACAGCCCAGTTACAGTTAATTTGTGGTCATACAAATTTGTAATATTTTTTTATGTTAATATTTTTTTTAATATTTAATATTTATTTGCAATATTAAAACTTTTTAAATCACCAAATAGTTAATTTTGTGGTCAATTTTTTCACTTACGACTTACACATTACGACAACCAAATACCGTAAAATACAATATACTTTCCCATTTATAACTTTATATTACCAACCGAACACCGTAAAACTTACGTGCATGTAACTAATTTATAACTGTAAAAGATTTTACTAATTACGACTTACGAATTACGGTCAATTACGACAACCAAAAAGACGGTTCTTCCTCATGTGAAGCTACAAGAGTGAGTATATTCTTTGAAGTCGAACATATGTTGGATCAAAAAGCCAGTAACTGAAAACAAAGGAGAAAGGATCGAATATGCATTATTCTAGCAAAAGACAACACTTTCACCTCTTATCATAAGCTTTGCATACAATATTTCAAGCACTAAAGACACCAATCCCTTGAAAGCTTGGGAATTTTCTTGCAGAAAGTTTTATGAATAGTGAGCTTTAGCAATCAATCACTGTCTGTGTGAGCTTTTCACAATTATTTTATGGCTTGGATCATCCCATGAAATTGATGCACCAACCACCATTCTTTAAAAAAATCACAAGCATCCAATACAAGGGGTGACATTATTAACTCAAAACATTAATATAAAAAACTTACCTTTAAAAAAGTAAATGCACCCACGAATGAAGAAAATTAATCTCTCTAAAAATATTTTACTTATGTGTAGTGCACTATCATGATGGCTTCCACGACAAAAAAGGAGTAATTTTTAAAAAAAAAAAAAAAAACCAGATTGAATTTTTTCCTAGAATGTGGAAGACTCAAGCCTTGAGAGAGAAAAGTTACAACCTTATAAAATGGACCACTTCACAAAATTGCAAACAAGTGGTGGGAGCAATGTCACATGTTGCTAAACATATTCAATTCTCAAAAATAACAGATAAATAGATAGATAATTAAATACATAATTATCACCTTTGGTGAAAAAGTAAATGGTCCACTAGCAACCTACAGAGGATATCAATGAGGTCGGAGGTGGTGAGGTATTTGTTGATTAAAATGATATTATTTTCTAAACATGCAATATGCTTACAAAATTAAATTAAGACAAGATAAGAATTATTGTAATAACTTAGAAATAAATCAAGACAAAAGATCGGGTCTGGGGAATTCAGTCGCGATGTTGCTGCCCAAAAGGATCTAAAGTCTGTTTCCTTATCCAGACGTTGAATTGACCTTATCCTCTAGTGGTAAAAGGCATCCTGGTACACCAGCACTCGGCGTAGGACGGTAGGCAGAGCCTCTTACTCAGATGAAGATTGTTGCTCGAAGAAGAACACGAAGAAAACCCTTTTCATATAATAGCAGAAATATGACAGATAGAAAGAGATTATAATGGATATTGAAAAAACATCTAGAGGGGGGGGGGGGGGGAATAGGTGTAAGTGCTAATCTAGAACTAAATGCACTAAATGCGGAAGCTAATGCAAATTTTGCAACACACTTAGTACAATCAACAAGTGTAGCCGAATTCCCCGTGAAGGGCTCTGGACTAACTCCTCTTGATTCCCCTTGAATGGGTTGAGGTGCTATGTGAATCTCTTGTTGATTAAGTACAAGTGAGGCACACACAAACAACCAAGCATATACAAGTATAGCAATGTGAATTATGCAAGGCACAACACAAGCAAATAGATATGATATGACAATATGAATTATGCTCAACACAAGCAAATATGATATGAATGAAGTATGATGCTTTGCACAAATAAAGAGAGAGAGAGAGAGAGAGTTGAGAGACAAGTGGATCAAACGCAAAGGCCAAGATATGTTTCGAGGTTCGAGCACCTTACTCTACATCCCCGCCTACACCACCGTGTAGGATTTCCAATCCACTATACCGTTCACCGAGGACTCCCACCGAGGGAACCTTCACCGAGAAGGATTTTTACAACAAGGGAGTACCGAACTCCTCTCTCAAACAACCACCTCACAACCGAGTGGTAGGCCCGTAGCCAATACAACAAACAACCAACACCTCTACCGAAGAGGGTTTACAAACCAACACTCCACCTCTCACTAGAGGGAGCAAACCAATCACCCGATCACCTCTACCTAAGAGGGATACACAAAGAATAAGGGTGTACAACAAGTGATTCCAAAGACCACAAACTCAAACTCTCTTTCTTTTCTCTTTTTCCACAAAACAAGATCCTAAATAGATTAGGATAGAAGATATAGCTCAAGTGTGGAAATCAAGGTGTTTTTGGAAACAAGCAACAAAGAAAAGACTTGGAAAAATTCTTGTAAAAGATAGAGAATGAAAACCAATACAAATATCCCAAATTCCTATTTTCTTTGATTTTCCAAAAACCCAAAACAAGAAGGATGAAATCTTTTTGGCTCAAAAACTCTTTTGAAAACTTGTTTAAACACTAAACAAACTCTGAAAATTTTCTTGTCAAAAGTCTTGTCAAAACAGCCCAAGAGATGGGGTATTTATACCTCCATCAGAAACTAGCCGTTAGGCTGATGTGGCAGCCTGACAGGCTGACGGTCGACCGGCCCGGTCGACCGCCAACGGTCAGAAATGTGACCGTTGGGCAACCACGGTCGACCGGCCCGGTCGACCCAAACAAACAGAGAGCACTGCTCTCATCCCGGTCGATCCGGACGGTCGACCGTCCCAGTGTCTCCAAACGTGCACAGATTTGTGCACGTCGGTCGACCGTCCCGGTCGATCGACTTCAGCCAAGTCGACTAGGTCAGTTGACTTAGTCGACTGATTGAAGCCTGGAACAGAAAACTGAGTCAGAAAAACTGGAAAAAATATTTTATAAAAATCTTTTATCTTTTCTGAAATCCATAAAACTTGTTTTAACATTTTATATTGAAACACAAACAAGTGATAAAAATTTCAAGACATATATCAATCATATCAATTCATTTTTGAGTCTTGCAACTTTTATCAAAAACAAAACTTGTATTTTTATCAAACTTGATTTTTCAATACATGAATAAGATAGTCAAAATAAGTTCGTATAGGAAGTGTAAGCATGTATGTATAACTAGAATACATCTATTATACATATAAACTATGTAAACTTGTTTTGATCTATTATTCATGAAAACCAATCCAAAACATGAATCTTTTGTGTGTTGTGCACTTGAGCATATCAACTATACTAAACTTTACAAATGGATCTAAAACACACTATCTAAACTATGGATACCTAAGTCTTCTTGATGATCTTCATTTTCAAGTTGACTTGCTCCAAAACTCCATCCATGGGCTAGACAATGTGTGATCTTGAAGCTTTGGCCCTGGAATCATCATGAAAAGCTTCTAAACACCTTTGTTGAAGCTAATCACCAACTAATATCTTGCTAATGATCTGAAACTTAAAATCATAAGAATATTAGTAAACATAACTACATGAGTTAATCATCATCAAAACTAGGGTGGAAAGCCTTTGGGCCAATAATCTCCCCCTTTTTGATGATGACAAAACTCATGGAGTTATATATGCATGGATTAAAGTTAAGCTTCAAAGAAGCTCCCCCTTAACTCATGCATAAACAAATAAAAAATATATGACAATGAAGCTCATAAATATGTATGCAAATGTATGGAGATAAAACATATCAAATTCTTCAAATTCTTTTTTCTCCTATTTGCAAAACAAAACATATATGCATATCTATTGTTTATTTGATAAGCATGAGAAAACTAAACACAAGAATGCATATAAATATGTATGCATCAACATGCATAAAACATATTCTAGAAGCTCTAGATACCAATTAAATTAATAAAACATTAACAAAACACTAGATGCTCTACATACCAATAAAACTTAATATCTGCAATTACATAAGTATACATATATAAACCACAAATTATTCTCCCCCTTTTTGTCAATCATCAACAAGGGGTAAACAATCAAAACAATAAATGAGGGGTAAAAATCTTTGTCAATCAAAACAATAAAACAATGTTCTCCCCCTTTTTGTCTAAAACAAAAAACAAAGTCAATAAGGGGTGACTTTAAACAACATGATATCAATAGAAAAATATGTCAATGAAGCATCTTGATACCAATAGAAAGTAAACAATGATAAATAAATATTATATGTTATATACATTCATGAAGAGGAAGACGCTAAGTTAGCTTCCCTACACATATGCATTACATGAAAGAGGGATGTTAAGCCCTAATTCACATAACACACATTATGTAATGAATAAGAGGAGATGTGAAGCTCCCCCTACACACGTGCACCACACAAAGAAGAGATGTTAAGCTCTTCAATACAAGATACACTCATCATGAATCTATATGCATATAGTCAATACAAATCAAAACATTTATATTTTTCTTTAAACAAAAATTTTTAGATACCAATTTAAAACATAAGACATCTTGATATCAAAAGATAGTAATTTTCTTTTTAAGTCATATAAACAATTGAAATGACTATTTTCTATCATAAAGCAAGGGAGTGGAAAACTAAATACCAATTGAAATATGAAAATCGAATTTTCTCCCCCTTTATGAAATACCAACAAAAACAATGCGTAGCCTTGAAATAAGATACCAATTGAAAACTAAATCAATTGAAACAAAGTTAAAGCTCAAGCACTAGCATAAACAATATTTGTGAAAAATTTATATCTTAAGCACAAATAAAACAAGTATATGTGTATGAAATAGAATGAGTACCAATCACCAATAGATGATACCAATTGAAAATATACATACACAAAAAAAACATATGAGTATACAAAAAAATCAAAATGATACCAATTGAAAGAGTTCAATGATACCAATTGACATAACAATAAAAGCATGGTATAGCTCATATAACTAATCCTCCCATCTCATGCACAAGTTTAAAAAAAAAATTTCAATATAAACATACAAGGCATGGACTCCCATCCAACCTCCCATAAAGGGTAGGGGTTTTCAAAAATAGATTTGAAAATAAGCTTTATTTGAAAAACTCTACCAAAATGAAGAATACCGTAACTAGTTAAATGGAAAATCTTTTAAACTAGTACGAAATCCTTCAAGTAAGGAATACAACAAAATAATTTTCATAAAACACATGTAGATCACATAGCACTTAAAACACTCAATATTCAATAAAGTCCATACAAGCTCATGAAAACATACTCATGAGAAATATTTTAAAAATGGTGAGTGTACAAGTAATGTGTGATATGGCATTATGAAATTTCCAATTAAGCTCAAAATTCCTTGAAACAAGAAAACATGAAAATCATTAAAACTTATTTAATCTTCAAGGTATATGTATGTCTAATACAAACTAAAGTATACATACATATCCAAAACACAACGAGTCCACAAAGTATATGCATTAAGGAACGTGGCTCAAAAGGATAAACATGTATATCTAATAGTTTGGACATGATAGACATATACATGAAGTTAAACAATTAAACACAAAATCAAGAGAAACTAAATTTTCACCAAAACAAATTTCATTTCAAGGTATATGTATGAATTGTCAACACAATAAGTATACATACATATCCCTAAACACAATTGAGTCCATATATAGATTTGCATGAAAGGCAAATGACTCAAGGGGTATACATGTATATCTTAAGGTTTGGCAATACAAACATATACATGAAGTGAAACACACAAAACAAATCCAAAAATATGAATACAAGTTTAATATGCATAGATCATCAAAACTAGACTATACTAGCACATCTAATGGGTTCAAATAAGCAATCAAGCCCAAACATATATAGATTTATTTGTGGCCCATTATATGTACAAGTATAAATCCTAGTCTTAATGAAAATTAACATCTAAACAAGTAATCTTGACATGAAGTATCAAAACACGATAAAAATCATCATGATAAAACTAAAACATGATTACTATGTAAATTCACATGTATTAGATTCATGATGTACATTATAGCTTAAACAAAAGTGAGAATACTAAGTATGGGTTCATATAAGCATGTGTGTCTCAAATACTATACATGTATGTCAAGGATCTAATAAACATGGTCTTTACATACTAATCCAAAGACAATGAAACATGCTATAAAACATCAAAACATGCTATAAATTTTAATTATGAAAGCATGTAAATAATAAATGGGAGTAAAGGATTGTTACCAAATCCGAAGAAGCAACTCTCCTTGTCTCCAAAACATGGTGGTCCTCTCCACCAAATCTTCCCTTGAAAGTGATGCATCCAATTGATTTCCTTTTAAGCACGGAATGCATCCACTCCAAGGTGTCATCACTCTCACGTCATGTGAGAGCCCACACCTACATTAAACAAAGGAGGGGTGGTCTTTGGTACCCATACTCTTTTGGGTCCATGGGGTTTAGTACCTTCTCTAACCCAAACAAACTTCTTTGCTAAATTTGAAGTATGTATTCTATCAAAGCAAAATTTAGCAAGGTGGCCCTTACGTCCACAATGTGTACAAGTGTACACATGAGCATACATGTGAGAAGTGTGTCCGTGAGGAGCATGTGTATGCCGTGTAGGGTGTGCATGAATAGAAGGAACTTGTTTCTTTCGAAACAAAGATTCCAAGCGTGTATGGCCCACAACACATTGGCTCAAAGTGGAGCCCAAACAATCAACACTCTTCTTAATCAAAGATATATCATTGTTAATTAAAGAAGAGGTGGCACATGCAATAGGTGATCTAGGTGAAACTACCCTAGCATGGCAAACATGAGAATCTAAATCATTTTTCAAAGATTTATTTTTCTTTAAACAAATTTCTAATTCTTTTGAAATAAATTCAATTTCATTTTTCAAAGAATGGTTACTTTTAAAACAAAATCAAGTTTTGAAGTTAAAGAATCATTTTTCTTCAAAACATCTTCACAATCATTTTATTTTTTCAAAATTTTATTTTCATTTAAAGCAAGATTAAGTTGAGATTTTAATGAATCCTTTTAATTAGCAATCTCATCCTTCTCTTGCAAAACAACATCAAGTCTAGAATGTAAACTCTTATTTTCATTAACCATTCCTAGACTTTTCTTTTTCAACAAATCATATTTTTCAATTAATTTTTCACAAACAATTGAAAGTTCTTCATTTAAAGCATGTGGATCAACATAATCATTACATAAAGAATTAGCATCATTATTATCATCTAAGTGGGTTTCCGAGTGTACCTCAAGGGAGTCATTCCCTTGGATCATCAAGCATTGTGAGTCGGACTCTCCACTAGATTCATCCGGTTGATTTGGCAATTTAAGCTTGGAGGTGGTGGTTGTTGTCAACAAATTCCACACTACAAAGGCGGAATCAATGTTAGAAACACGTAAAAGATAATTTTTAGATAATGTGCTTCTAATGGCCTCAAGGGCTTGTGCATTGGCCCCTATATGATTGCAATCTCCAAGATAGCATTTCTTGGTGGCCGCAAGAAAGACATGCAAACCTAGGGTCTTCAAATAGCTACTCATCATAACCTTCCAAATCTCAAGTCTAGAAATGTCAAACATAGGAGGGGTAATGAAGGCCATGGGTCCAAACTATATGTGTGCAAACAAGCAAATGCAAACAATAGATTAGCGAGAAAATGGATCTCACTCCTAGGATGTTAAGCCTAATATCAGGAGCAATAGTGATTAGACTAAGAAGGTATACTTATTATGAGTATAAAAATGTATTTGATGTACCCTTTCTTGTCTCCGCTATAGCATAGGGCTATACCGAGTCGATTCTCAGGGAGAGCTCGCGATAGAAGCTTTGACGTGTGGTAGTGAAGTGAACAAACGATAATTCTTCTATGCTGATAAAAATAATGAATCAAAAGAAAAACAAACTAAAGAAAAGATGGATATGTTCATGGTGGAAATCGTCGGAAAAGAAATCAAGAAGAGGATTTGGTATTCACAAGAAAAGGAAAGAAAACTTAAGAAAGCTTGAATGAAAAACCATGACTAGCTTACCTTGCTAGCTTGCCAAGACTTACTAGACTCCTTGATAGCGAACGCATGCCTAATGTTGTCACTCCATCGGCGTGGTTTCGTCTTGCGTGTTGACCTAATTACTTTCTCATGTGGTTGAAGGGTGGTTTAACCCATCCGAGAAGAGAAGATCATACAACTTGCAAGATGAAATAAAGCAATCACCCATGAGTTAGTGAAGATGGCAAGGCTAGTGGTTAGCTAGTACATGGAGAAAGATTTAGCTACAAGCCATTAGAGAAGTAAAACAAAGCATGAATAAATTGCAAGAAGTAAAGAAAGCAAGTAAAAAAGCAATTAAAGAAAGCAATTAAACTAGAACCATGCTTCAAGTAGAGGAAGGAGAATGGATCAATCCTTGTTGCTTCAAGTGTCACCCTTGATTACACAAGCTCTCTCTCTCAATCTCTCTCTTTTACAATGAATTCTAGGGAAGAAGAAGAGGGATCTAAAGAACAAAACCTAGAGAAAAACTAAACAAAATTACAACAACTAAACTAATCTCCTCTCTTCTCCATTCTGTTTTTGTACGCAGGTCCAAGTCCAGTATTTATAGCATGGGAGAGAACCTTCGAGAGCCAAGTTTGTTGGCGCAAAATCCGAGGTCATAACGACCTAGGATTGCCGCGTTTTGGCGGGAAATCGCGGCACAACGGATTTCGTTGAGTAACAGCTTTCTGGTACAGGTTGTTACGAGTTTGTTTGGCCACGTGGACCTTCTGGAATCTTGGATTGGCGCGCAGATCGTAACTGAATCAAATTCAAATCTTGGCTTTATCTTGATCTTAGATTAATCACTTTAATTAGTGATAATTAAAGTGATTATTGGCTTTCTCTCCTTTAGAGTGTGTACCTGCAAATATGTAGAGAAGATGAGTAAAAATCATATTTTTATTATCAATATGTATGGGATAATGAGGTAAAATATGCACATTTGTGTAACAATCACACCCCCACACTTATTCTTTTGCTCGTCCCGAGCAAAACAAAGAAAAAGAAAATCTATACTACCAGTTTATTACACCACTTTCGCAGGTGACGCGATTGCACTGAGCATGTGCAACAAGCCGTTAAACCTCTAGGTTACCCTAGAGGAGGAGTGTTGTCTCCTGAGGGTTTTCAGCGGATTACACCCACAAAATCCATAAAGAAAGAAAACAAAAGTTAGTGTTTTGAAAAAGCATTTTGAATAAGAGACGAGTTTACGAACTATTTTCGCAAAAATATAAGTGATCCTAGGTCATAAGTCCACCTATAATCATTCTTTCTTAAACTTAGTCTCTATGCAAGATCTTGTTTTTAATTAAGGTAAGAGTTCAAAATTGGATTGAATACTTTATCTTTCATAAAACCTAGATAATATGCACACCGTGCTCTGTGAAAATTTCTGGGATTTCAACTCCAACCATCAAGCCATTTATTTATATATATTTATTTTTTTTATTTTTCTTTTTTCTTCCCTTAGTTTAGGCTTTCTAGTTCACCCTTGTAACGAGCCTTTAACCGATGACTCCCAAACCAGTCGGTCTTAGGGCACCAGATGAGAAAACATCCCTCGGGTTTAAGGTCTCGAGTAAAAAAGGCCACAAAATTAAGGGGGATTATTTATAATCACTGTTAGGCGTGAATAATCATGCTTCTTGAGGCACAATTATCCAGCTTAATAAGTGAGATCACCGTTAGGCGTGAGTAACCATGCTTCTTGAGGCACAATTCTCCAGCTTAATAGGTGATGTTTTATTTATTTATTTATTTATTTTATTTTTATGGCATTTTGGTCTTTGTTTCCATCCCAAGAAATGTGTAAGTGTGAAGTGCATACTATCTAAGGCAAAAAAGTCAAGATAAAAATATCTCACCAATTTTACTTACTTAGCCTATAATCTCAAACAAGATCTGTTATTTCAACTAGGTTTAAGATGTCATAATTAAGGCTTTCTTAATTTCTAAGATACATCTTAATTTTCTTAAAAATAGATCAAAACTTTGTCTCTTATTTCAAAAAGTTTTTTTTATTATTATTATTTTTTTTATTTCTATTTATTAAAAGAAGTGTAAAAGAAATAAAATCTAAAAACTCTAAGTTAGTAACCCTCCCCCACACTTATTTCATGCATTGTCCTCAATGCATCATGATATATGTATGCATGAAACAAAAATGAAGAGGGAAGGAAAAAATTACCTTAAGGTGGTGGTTCCGGTGGTGGTCTGATTGGTCCACGAAACATGGCCCAATCATCTTTTCTTTGGGTTTTGAGGAACCCACCAGAAATTTCAAGAATATGACCCACAAGAATGATGTATGCATGGAAGATTTTTATTATGTACATGACCCCATCTAATTTCCAAATTTTTAAAATAATTTCTGAGTTAAATTTATCAACTACCTTATCCCAGAATGGAATATGGAATGATAGAACGGTTGACTTGGACTCGGAAAGGAACACCGACTCAGGAAGGTGACTGAAGTCAAGTGATGGTGCAGGAGTCGGAATGAGTTCGGAAATTGGGTCCAAGTCAAGAAAATGAAGCTCTAGTCCACAATTATTTTCCCATGATGGAATGTGACTATCTAAGATTAGTGATTCAAGTTCAGGAAGGTTGGGAATCAAAACTGACTCTGAAATGTTACTCAAATTGGGTAACAAAACAGGAGTCATTAATGATTCAGGTATTTGAACTAAATCACAAACTTGAGGGTCAAAGTCACATTTCTCATTGAGTTCAATTCCACAAAATTGTGAACTTGCCAATTTGTCAATAGGATCTTCAAAAAGGTATAATTGGTCAAGTTCAACATGATCCTCAAAGATGGGTGATTCAACTTCATTGTGAATTGGGCAAGGATCCAAGGTTGACTCCGGAAAAGATTGATGTGAGGTAGAGATACCGGAGTCATTATCGAATCAGAAAAGAGGATTGAATCACTAAGTTGGAGTTCAAGATCACATTCCTTATGTAATTCAATTTCAGAAAAATGTGAACTTGCCAATTTATCAATGGGATTTTCAGAAGTATGGAATTGGCCAAGTTCAATGTGATCATCATAAAATATTGGTGATTCAATTTCACAATGGATAGGTACTGGATTCAATTCTGACTTTGGAAATGGATTGAAATCAGGTAAGGATATGGAAGTCATGATTGAATCAGGAAGTAGATTTGAATCATCTGATGAAAGTTCAGGATCATAATCATGTTCAAGTTCAATTTCAGGGAAAGGAAAACTTGCCAAAATGTCAATTGGATCTGAAGTTTGGACAAATTCATTTGGTTGTGCTGAAATTGAATCTTGATTTCCAAAACAACATGATTCTTTGGCTCGGACAGAATGGTTAGTGACATTAGAAGAATGAGAATGAAGAGTTTGAATCATCAATTCTACGTCACGATTACGAGTATTTCGAGTCTGAGCCAAGAATTCAAGCATCTTTTCACAATTCATTGGTTCATCATTTTGTGGAAAAGATGAAGTGTTGTTTTGGAATTGGTGATGAAATTGTGAGTCAAAAATGTATGGTGATGGAAAAGTGGACTCACACAAGAAATCTTTACTCGTTTCCATGACAAATGGTTGTTCATTAGGAAAAGGTGGAACTGAGTAAGACTCTTGAAAATACTGTGGAATTGGAGGGGCAAATGTTTCTTGAAGTTGTTGCTCGACCCTTTGAAGATTAGCTTCTATACTCCTGAGTAACTCAGATTTTTCTTCAATTGGTGGTTCAGAAAAAGGAGTATATGAAGCGGATTCTGGAAATGAATATTGTGGATATTGTGGACTCGGTGAATATGGTGGAAAAGGAGGTTGATAATTAAACTCGGGGGACTGGAATCCCCAATGACTCGATGAAGAGTTGAAATTATTTTGGACATTATAATTGTTAGATGGGGGGTATGGGTCATATTGATTCGGATAAGGCCAACCCGGTGTATTTGGTTGGTGCATATTGTAAAACACCGGGTTGGAATTATCCGAATATGGAAATGGTGTGAAATATGGATTATTATTGAAAGAATTGTTGAATGCCATATCACACAATCACAAACAAAAACAAACAAACAAACAATCAAACAAAAGAAAAAAAAATTCTAACCTAAGTTAGGGTAGACTTAGACCTAGACGACTCCTAACTGATAGACTGTCCACGGGAGGTTCAGTGTAGACTCTAACCACAAGCTAATCAGCCAGGGAAGGGTAAGGTTGGTGGGAGGTTTTCCGTCCGGAGACGTTCCTTAATTAAGTAACCAGCAACCTTCGGGCTTTCGGCCCTCAAACCCTTTCCTAGACACTGATTTGCAAGAGTTAAATTCCAACACTTTTCCCCCTTAGGATAATCTCCTAAATGAGTCCGAGATGTCCCTAGGGCCAACGTCTACTTTTTTATTAAATTAGGCTTGGGTTAGTGAGTGCTCGAGAAAATGATTTTCGGGCTAAGGAAAGGGTAATGAACTCCCCCACCTTATCTTATTTACGGGTATGCCCTTAAAATTGATTTGTGCAAGTGTACAAGAAATATTACAAGGATTCACTCAAAGCATGAAAATCAAGCAAGAGATGATTCCTAGTCTATATGCAATGCGAAACGTACCTTGCCTCCAGCACTCTTCAACAGTAAAAGTAAAGAATTGAAAGACACGTGCCTAGAGATGCAAGTGTCTAAACAATTTTTAACAATTTCAACCAACTTTTTACTGTTTTTTAATTAAGCAGGTATATGGTGCAGAATACAGAAAGTTAAGTATTGCAGAAGCTGTATCTTGCAGAGCTGAATACCCTGCAGAAAATTAATCAGTAGTGATCTCCTCTTTGCCGCGTTCCCACGGCAAATGCCGCGGATCCGCGGCAATTTGGAGGGATCCTGGGCTCTGCTTTCTTGAGCAGAGACCCAGGTCCACTTATATGTTTCTGCACTGAAGATTTTCCTGTTTCTTGAACCTGTAACCTGCAACAAAGAAGAAGAATCGTTTAGTACTTCACTTTAAACCTAAAAATACGTTGCTCTCCCCGGCAACGGCGCCAAAAATTGATTAGACTAAGAAGGTATACTTATTATGAGTATAAAAATGTATTTGATGTACCCTTTCTTGTCTCCGCTATAGCATAGGGCTATACCGAGTCGATTCTCAGGGAGAGCTCGCGATAGAAGCTTTGACGTGTGGTAGTGAAGTGAACAAACGATAATTCTTCTATGCTGATAAAAATAATGAATCAAAAGAAAAACAAACTAAAGAAAAGATGGATATGTTCATGGTGGAAATCGTCGGAAAAGAAATCAAGAAGAGGATTTGGTATTCACAAGAAAAGGAAAGAAAACTTAAGAAAGCTTGAATGAAAAACCATGACTAGCTTACCTTGCTAACTTGCCAAGACTTACTAGACTCCTTGATAGCGAACGCGTGCCTAATGTTGTCACTCCATCGGCGTGGTTTCGTCTTGCGTGTTGACCTAATTACTTTCTCATGTGGTTGAAGGGTGGTTTAACCCATCCGAGAAGAGAAGATCATACAACTTGCAAGATGAAATAAAGCAATCACCCATGAGTTAGTGAAGATGGCAAGGCTAGTGGTTAGCTAGTACATGGAGAAAGATTTAGCTACAAGCCATTAGAGAAGTAAAATAAAGCATGAATAAATTGCAAGAAGTAAAGAAAGCAAGTAAAAAAGCAATTAAAGAAAGCAATTAAACTAGAACCATGCTTCAAGTAGAGGAAGGAGAATGGATCAATCCTTGTTGCTTCAAGTGTCACCCTTGATTACACAAGCTCTCTCTCTCAATCTCTCTCTTTTACAATGAATTCTAGGGAAGAAGAAGAGGGATCTAAAGAACAAAACCTAGAGAAAAACTAAACAAAATTACAACAACTAAACTAATCTCCTCTCTTCTCCATTCTGTTTTTGTACGCAGGTCCAAGTCCAGTATTTATAGCATGGGAGAGAACCTTCGAGAGCCAAGTTTGTTGGCGCAAAATCCGAGGTCATAACGACCTAGGATTGCCGCGTTTTGGCGGGAAATCGCGGCACAACGGATTCCGTTGAGTAACAGCTTTCTGGTACAGGTTGTTACGAGTTTGTTTGGCCACGTGGACCTTCTGGAATCTTGGATTGGCGCGCAGATCGTAACTGAATCAAATTCAAATCTTGGCTTTATCTTGATCTTAGATTAATCACTTTAATTAGTGATAATTAAAGTGATTATTGGCTTTCTCTCCTTTAGAGTGTGTACCTACAAATATGTAGAGAAGATGAGTAAAAATCATATTTTTATTATCAATATGTATGGGAATAATGAGGTAAAATATGCACATTTGTGTAACAATCAAATAGCTCTGATACCAATTGAAAAAACACCCAGAGGGGGGTGAATAGGTGTAAGTGCTAATCTAGAACTAAATGCACTAAATGCGGAAGCTAATGCAAATTTTGCAACACACTTAGTACAATCAACAAGTGTAGCCGAATTCCCCGTGAAGGGCTGATTAGGAAAAGATTGTGTGAAGTTATTACACAAGTATTCAATGAAAGAAGAAAGGTTTAGAGTTAACCTCGGTGCTTTGTCACTTCACAATGTATTTGAGATGGTTAATATATCCTTTCCAATCTCCGTTATAGCAATGGCTATACCGGGTCGATTCTCTGGGAGAGCTAGCGTTGGAAGCGTTACGGTTCAAAGTGAAGCAAGAAAACGAAGATTCTTCTTTATTATTTACACAAATGCAAGAAACATGAAAGAGAAAATAGAAGAGGTGGTTGATTTGTGCATGGTGGAAAAGAAAAAGAACTTTAGTAAAATATGTTGCTAAAAGAAAAGAAACTAGTAAAGAAAATGTTTGGAAAAGCTTTAGATGAGAGAGTACATGGCTAGCTAACTTTACTTCGCTAACTTACTAAACTCAATGGTGATGCTTGATTGTCTCATATTGATTCATTGACAATAGGTATAACTTGCTTGTTTGTTCAAGTACTTCACCGTTTTGAAGAGGAGTGTTCTCTTGTTCTTAGCTTGAAGCCTCATATGAATTCATTGGCTCTCTAGATAGATGTTCAATGATGAACTCTAGGATTGGTACTCAAAGGATGCTAAGTTAGAAGAATCAACATTCATTTAAACATTCAAGACATAACAACAAATTAGCTTGAAGTAAAGAAGTTGT
This sequence comes from Agave tequilana, assembly GCA_038442645.1. Lineage (NCBI taxonomy): Eukaryota > Viridiplantae > Streptophyta > Magnoliopsida > Asparagales > Asparagaceae > Agave > Agave tequilana. Next base: position 82,302 of record JAVJIF010009389.1, read on the forward strand.
TCTAAGTAGCACATGTTTGGTGATCCATCTCCATGTTCCATCAAGGCTCTTGTTCTAGACAAGGCTCTAAATGAGGCACACATGAGTCATATGGAGTTTGTACAAGCATTCACCAAGGGAAAGCAACTCTACTTCCTTGGTAAGTAAAAGAAACTCTCACAATACAAGTATAAAGATAAGCAATCATCCAAAGAGATAGAAGTTAGCTAGGTAAGATTGTTAGCTAGCCATGCAATAGAAATTTAGCACTCCATTACACAAGTAACAAAGGTACAATTCATTATGCAAAGCAAGAAGAAGTAAAGCAATGAAAAATGCAAGTAAAGTAAAGTAAGTAAAGCAATGCAAAGTAAAATGTACTAGAGCTTGCAAAGAGAAGACGAAGCTTTGATTAACCCTTGTTACAAGTATGTCACCTCCTTGAATACAAGCTTTCAACAGCACTCACTCTCTCTCTTTGTCAAAATCTCTAGGAGGAAGAAGATGGAGACTAAAAACCTAGGTGAAGACTAAAACAAAATACAAGAATTCCCTAGTTCTCTCCTCTCTCTTCTCTGTTCTCCTCATGCAGACCCTGGTCATGTATTTATAGCCCTCAGAGAGAAGCTTCGAGATCCAGGTTGTTGGCGCAAAATCTGGGATCCAACAACCTCTCAACTGCCGCAGATTTGGTGGGAGAATCTGGATTTGGCGGCAAAATCTGGGCCGTTGAGCCCAGATTTTCTGGTACAGGTTTGTTGTGAAGTTGTTATCCACGTGGCCTTCAGGAATCTTGGTTTGTTACGTAGAATTCTCTGGATCCTGGGTTGAAACTTGAGCTTGGAATTAATCTCCTTAATTATTGCTAATTAAAGAGATTAATGGGCTTTCTCTCTTTTAATTTGTGGACCTGCAAAAATAGAGAGGAAATGATTAAAAATCACATTTTTATATACAATATGCATGGTATGAAAGTGGTAAAATGTGCAAATATGTGTAACAATCACACCCCCATACCTAGCTTTTGCTCGTCCTCGAGCAAAAAAAAAAAGAAAAAAAGAAAGAAAAAGAAAATCCTAACTAATTTATTACACCACTTTCGTAGGTGATACGATTGCACTGAGCACGTGCAACAAGCCGTTAAACCTCTAGGTTACCCTAGAGGAGGAGTGTTGTCTCCTGAGGGTTTTCAGCGGATTGCACCCACAAAATCCATAAAGAAAAATAAAAGGGTTAGTGAAATTTTTGATCCATGTTTTAAAGATTCTAACTTGAGATATAGGTTTCAGGTTACCCTAAACTTTTCATTCCTCTTATAAGTGTCTAATTGGAGTTTTGTTTTCAGCTTAGGTTAAGATTTTAGGGAAAAGATCAAAAACCGGATTTTGCATCAATCCTAGGATATATACATCTATAAATATGAAGGATCTTTCTTAGACTAAGTTTATTTATTTACTTATATATATAATATATATATATATTTTTTATTTTTTTTTCTTTTATTTTTTTATTTACAATGTTTATTTATTTACATTTCCTTAGCATCCTTAGGCTTTCTAGTTTACCCTTGTAGCGAGCCTTTAACCGATGACTCCCAAACCAGATGGTCTTAGGGCACCAGATGAGAAAACATCCCTCGGGTTTAAGGTCTCGAGTAAAAAAGGCCACGAAGGAATTTAAGGACTTAACCACCTTTAGGCGTGATCGGCAATGCTTCTTGAGGCACGGCTAACCAGCTTAGTCAGTGGCTAAGTATTTATTATTTATTTATGTACATCTTTTTTTTTCTTTTATTTTTTTTGTTTTATTATATATATGTGTAAATAAAATCACAAAGTCTTTGATTAATCCTTCAATATGTTTAATGTTTATATCTAAAGAAAGAATTAAAATCTAGTAATTTTTCTAATCCTTTATTACTTAACCTAAAAATCTAACAAAACTCCTCTTTTCAACTTATAATTAGAAATCTTAATTTAGAGCTTCCTTAATCCCTAAATTTTAAGTTTGATTCTTTAAACATGGATCAAAGAATTTCTTCTTCTTTTTTTTTTATATTTTTATTATTATTATTTTTTTTATTTTTCTAAAAGAAAAAGTAAAATCTAAAAAGAAAGTAGAAAATCTCTAAAGAAAGGTAAAATTTAAAAGAAAATAAAAACCTAAAAAGAAAGTAAAAAATCCTAAAAAATAAAAGGCCTAAAAAATGAAAAATCCTATGTTAGCATCTACCCCCCCATACCTATCTCATGCATTGTCCTCAATTTATGAAAGATGAAATGATGCATGAAATAGGTAAAGGAAAAAGCTACTCCCTCTGTCGCTTTGGACCCGCGGTGGTGCTAGGTCCAGCCGACTGTGATCTCCTCAACGCTGCCTCCATACTAGTTAATCGAGAGGATTGCTCCTCTACCTTCTTTCTCAGCCTCACTTGACCCCTAAAGATTTTCTTCATGCCCTTCCACATAGTGGACATGAAGGTTCGTGACTCAGTTGGGGGTCCTGCCTCTAGAATTGGGGCTCATCTATCTCCTCTAGGCTTTCTTCCGAAGAAGACTCCACAGGTACATTCTCAGGCTGGGCACTGGGTGTCCAAAGTGCGTGCAAGCAACCATTATATGAGCTTGTGGGTCTCTCTACAGTAACAGGCACTTGGTCAAATGTATTAAAGACAACGTCTGATATAAAATGTTTACACAGACGTGTGATTAAGATTGAATGAGAATGCTTTGGACCCCGAGTGCGGGAGGAATTTTCAAGAATGGCACGGAAGATGGCCCTATTCAAACAGACCGTGTGGTTATGTGTCATTAAATCATGGATTATCTATAACACGGGTCTGTTAAAGAAAGATTGGTGGTCAAGCCCAAAAATGTTGCGTTGGACCCAACGTCCAATGCAATGAACATTTCGAAAGGTCGTGTTGGCTTTGAGCTCACGGTCCTGAATTGTACAGCGAACTCCCATACTGGGTATGTACTCTAGCAATGGCAAGGGTTCGCTATGGTGGGGATAAATGGGGACATTAGTGGTGTCAGTAATGAGTGGGAGGGTGACAAATATGTCACCAAATGGCATGTGAGCTACAAATTGGTGCGTGTCATGATTCACAGATGCATGATCAATTGAATTATAAAAAGTCGTGACAAGATCAGGGCAATAATATGCATCGTAGTCATTGTTATCATAGACCAAAGAGTACCAATTCCATGCACGTATTCTATCCACAAAGATGTGCCCATACCCCCACTATCATTCAAAAGTATGGAAAAATCCCTTTCTACAAATAAATTCGGGGCCATGTATGATAATGGAACTTAAAGCAAAGGATTTGAGAGGGGAAAATGCAAACCACCCCCGTAGATCGTGGGGGGAAATCCAAAAACAGTTGTGCAGAAGACACCCGGGACAGAAACTGGAAGAATGGCTCTGGATCTGCCAGCAGCAGAGGAAATCAGCCAGGCAGAATTTTTCTGGGCACCAGAGGTGGCCGGAGTGCGGTGGAGCTGCGGCTGGAAATGGGTTTTTGCGGCAGATCTGAGGATTCTGGTGAAGGAAAATTTGGCAGAGGTCAGCTCTCGAAGGAGGTTCTCAGATCTGAGAGGAAGTCTGCGTTTGAGGGAGAAGGAGTAGGTGAGGAGAATATTTATAGGGGGAAGAGAAAATGGGATTTTCAATTTTATCCCTAGGTCAAAGTTATATTTACAACCCTAGGTCAAAGGAATTTGAATGGAATCCTAGGGAAGAGAAAATCCTAGGAATGTGAAACTCTTATAAGCACAAAAATCCCTTAAAAAAATTTTTCTTTTTATTTTTATTTATTATTTACAAAAAGTGTAAAAGAAAATATTTACAAGTGTGGTCCCAAAATGATATGCAGGAAAATTCTTGGGAAACTATACAGATAGAATGGTCACAGATAAACTGGGTCACAAAGACCCAATTCATGAACTTCATGTGACATGGAATCAGTGGTAAAGAATGGCTTAAGACGTTGACCGTTCACAGTGAATTTGTTGCCATTATTCGGGTCAAGAATCTCGAACGCACCATGGGAGAAGACATTTTGAACTATGAATGGCCCTGACCACCTGGTTCTCAATTTATCAGGGAAAAGGTGGAGTCGTGAATTATACAACAGAACCTTTTGTCCTACGATAAAAATTTTGCGGTGAATGGATTTATCGTGAAAAAGCTTGGTTCTGTGTTTGGTGATCCGAGCATTGTCATATACCTCGTTTCGTAGCTCTTCAAGCTCGGATATCTGTAACTTCCTTAAAGCATCGGCTTTATCTAAATCCAAGTTCAGCTACTTTAAAGCCCACATAGCTCGGTGTTCTAATTCAACAGGCAAGTGACAGGGTTTACCAAATACAACTCGATATGGAGACATACCGAGGACAGTCTTGTAAGCGGTTCTGTATGCCCATAAGGCATCAGTGAGTTTGATGGACCAATCCTTAAGGTTCTGTCCTACAGTTTTCTCCAAAATGAGTTTTATCTGTCTATTCGTGACTTCAACTTGCCCATTGGTTTGAGGATGGTAAGCCGTGGATAATTTGTGAGTGATAGAGTATTTACGCATCAAGGCTTCAAAAGCCCTATTGCAAAAATGACTCCCATTGTCGCTTATTATCGCACGGGGGGCTCCAAAGCGAGAGATGATGTAGTCTCTTAAAAACTTAATGACAACATGGTTGTCATTTGTCCTTGTTGGAATTGCTTCAGCCCATTTCGAAACATAATCTACGGCTACCAAAATGTATTGGTTACCGTAGGACAGAGGAAAGGGTCCCATAAAATCAATGCCCCAGAGGTCGAAAATTTCGACTTCCAAGATGGGTGTGAGGGGCATCATGTCTCTCTGTGTGATACGACCCGTCATTTGACACTTATCACAAAGCTTGCAAAAATTGTATGCATCCTTAAAGAGAGTGGGCCAGTAAAATCCACTCTGAAGCACTTTCTCAGCAGTTTTCCGTGGACCAAAATGTCCACCGCAAGCTAACTTGTGACAAAATGTTAAAACACTCTGATGTTCATCCTCAGGAAGGCACCTACGTATGATTTGGTCAGGACAGTACTTGAATAAATATGGTTCATCCTAAAAGAAGAACCGCATTTGGCGCATGAATCGGTGTTTCTCCTGACCTGACCAATGAGAAGGTATTTGCCTGGTAGCAAGGTAATTCACAATGTCAGCATACCAGGGCTCTCCACACATCTCAAAAATGTGTTCGTCAGGGAAATCGTCATTAATCGGTATACTCTCCTTAGGTGCATTTGGGATTCTCGACAAATGATCAGCTACCACGTTCTCAACGCCCTTTTTATCTTTAATCTCCAAATCAAACTCTTTCAAAAGAAGTATCCATCGAATCAGTCTTGCCTTAGCATCCTTCTTTTGCATCAAGTATTTTAGGGCGGAGTGATCAGTGAAAACAATAGTCCTGGACCCAAGCAGATATTGGCGAAATTTCTCCAACGCAAAGACAACCGCTAAAAATTCCTTTTCAGTAGTCGTGTAATTGAGTTGGGCATCATTCAGCGTTCTGCTAGCATAATAGATTACGTGTTGCCTATTATCAATACGCTGCCCTAAAACAGCGCCTATAGCAAAGTCAGAGGCATCACACATAATCTCAAAAGGCTTGGTCCAATCTGGTGCAGAGATGATCGGTGCTGAGACAAGTCTACTTTTAAGCTCCTTCCATGACTTTTGACATTCCTCATCAAAGATAAAGGGTACATCCTTTCCTAAGAGATTTGTCAAGGGTCTTGCAATGTTGCTAAACCCTTGAATGAATCGTCTATAGAAGCCGGCGTGCCCTAAGAATGATCTAATGTCCTTTAAACATGTTGGTTCAGTGAGCTTTGTTATGACTTCCACTTTAGACTTGTCCACCTCGATTCCTATTCTTGATACCTTGTGCCCAAGTACGATTCCTTACTTGACCATAAAGTGACACTTTTCCCAGTTAAGTGTCAAATTTTTCTCCATACAACGTTGTAATATCAGCTTTAAATGGTACAAGCATTGCTCAAAGGAATCCCCATAAATCGAGAAATCATCCATGAAAATTTCCAGAAATCTCTCCACTATGTCCGAAAAAAGACTCAGCATGCAACGTTGAAACGTTGCAGGAGCATTGCAAAGGCCGAAGGGCATCCTTCGGTATGCAAACGTTCCAAAGGGACAGGTGAAGGTCGTTTTCTCTTGGTCTTCGGGAGCAATTGGGATTTGATTATATCCTGAATATCCATCCAGGAAACAATAATACTCGTGTCCCACCAATCTCTCCAGCATTTGATTAATAAATGGAAGAGGAAAGTGGTCTTTACGTGTGGCAGTGTTCAACTTCCTATAATCAATACAAACTCGAATCTTCGTTGGAAGACGTGTTTGTATCAATTCTTTATTCTCATTCTCCACCACCATAAATCCAACTTTCTTAGGCACAGCATGAACTGGACTTACCCACTGACTGTCGGATATGGGATAGATAATCCCATTGTCTAATAGTTTCAAAATCTCAGATCTAACAGCTTCTTGCATAATGGGGTTAAGTCTACGCTGTGGATCTCTTTTCGGCTTGGTATCTTCTGTCAGATGAATTCTATGTTGAACAATGGAAGGACTAATCCCCTTGATATCAGCCATGGTCCAACCAATGGCCTCCCTATTATCCCTTAACACGGTCAGAAGGTCCTCTTCTTGTTGCTTAGTTAGATTGGATGCAATGATTACAGGAAAAGATTCCTTCTCATCCAAGTACTTGTACTTGAGATGATCGGAAAGAGCCTTAAGCTCAGAAGAAGGGACCGGATCTATCACAGGTTGCTCATGGTGCAAGGGAAGAATAGGGGTGAAATTAGTAGTCCTTTCAACATTTGATCCAACAATCTGATCCAGGTTGAAGTCATCGGACTCCAACTCAAACTCCTCTTCAGACTCATACTCCACCTCGTCCACATGTTCACTGGTCAAACCCTCAATCAAGTTTACTTCGAAGGAATCATTGTCCACATCCCTTGGCTGCTTCCCCAGATGGAAGACATTCACCTCTTTCGTCATATCTCCGAAAGTTAACCGCATCGATCCATTTCTGCAGTTGATGATTGCATTCGCGGTGGCTAAGAAAGGACGTCCGAGAATAACGGGTGTTTGCGCTCTGTGATTTTGTACGGGCTGTGTCTCAAGAACAACAAAGTCCACGGGGTAAATGAATTCCCCAACCCGTATCAAAACATCTGTAATTTCTCCCTTGGGAATCTTTACAGAGCGATCAGCCAATTAGATAGTCATCTGAGTAGGACGAAGGTTGCCTAACCCTAACTGCTGATAGACGGAAAAGGGGAGAAGATTGATGCTTGCGCCCAAGTCTAGCAAAGCCCTATTTATGGTGGTCTGCCCTATGATGCAAGAAATGGTAGGGCTCCCTGGATCTTTGTATTTCACAGGGATCGGACCATTGAGCAGTTCACTTATGTTGGAAGCCAAGAAGACTTTTTTAGGGACATTTGCTTTTCTCTTTTTAGTACACATTTCTTTCAGAAAATTGGCGTAGGATGGGACTTGTTGAATGGCATCTAAGAGAGGGACATTGATTTGTACTTGGTTGAATATCTCTCTTATCTTCTCCATGTGAGCATTCATCTTATGATTTGTAAGCCTATTTGAGAATGGGACAACAGGCTTATATGTTTGCTCATCAACTTTCTCTTTTCCTTTAGACTGGGAAGTGGATGGATTTGTGCTTGATGAAGGATTGTCTTGCATGGGTTGAATTGGAACAGAAGGTGGTGGCATTGGCACAGATTTGGGAGACTGATTTGAAACCTTATTATCTACATGTTTCCCAGATCTAAGGATTTGAATGGCTTGGCATTGGCTGGGTCCCAAGTCTTCAACTTCATGCAGAGGAAAATGGGCTTTGGGATTGGGTACAGGTTGGCTAGGCAGCATTCCTTTTTGTCTTTCAGTCGGTGTGTTAGCCAACTGCCCTATCTGGATTTGCAATTTGTTCATGTCCTGCTGCTGATTGTTCATCATTGAAGCTTGGTTCTTAGATAAGGTCTCTATCATTTTCTCCAAATCAGAAATTCTTTTGTCTGAAGGATTGGGTGGTGGATGATGTTGATACTGGGGCTGAAAATTTCCTTGGTAAGGCACAGGATTTTGATATGACTGGAATCTGGGTGGACTTTGGTATGAATGGATATTTGGTGGGTTCTGGTGGTAAGTCGGTGGATGAGACTGAGCAGGGTATTGTTGTGGAAATGGTTGTCTCTGCTCCTCAGGACCAGACTGACTCCAAGAAAAATTAGGATGGTTTTGCCATCCAGGATTATAGGTTTTGGAGTAGGGATTGTAAGTGGGTCTGGTGTACGCAGCATTCGTACTCTCCTGAAACATTTGAGTTTGATAAACTGGACACTCCTCAAACAGATGATTCAGATCATGGCAGTAGGTACAACCCGGATTTACCACAGACGTTGGGTTGACCTGATTCACAGCAGAGTTTTCCCTCGACTCTAGCAACTCAATCCTTTTCATCAACTGTGTGATTTTAGCTTCTGCAGCTATTGAGGATCCTATGGAATGTAAACCAGTTCTGAAAGTTGTGGGTGCAGGTTTCTCAGTACATGACTCCCACTGGACTGTCTTTTCAGCTAAAGCCTCAAAAAGATCCCAACCCTGATCTTCATCCTTTTTTAAGAATTCTCCTTGACACATGGTTTCAAGGAGCGTCTTAGTCTGATAATCAAGCCCATCATAGATAATCTGGCACTGGCGCCATTTTTCTATACCGTGATGGGGACACAGGGCTACTAGGTCTTTGAAGCGCTCAAAGTACTTCCAAAACGGTTCATTGGCTTCTTGTTTGAATTGCATTATATTCTTCCTCATCAGGGCTGTCTTATGGATAGGATAAAACTTTTTAAGAAAGACCTTAACGAAATCATCCCATGAAGAAATTGAGCTGACTGGGAGATTATAAAGCCACTTCTTAGCAATATCCTTAAGTGCAAAAGGTATAAACCTAAGTCTGACAGCATCTTCGGTTAACTGGGAAATTCTCATCATAAGGCATACTTCTTCAAACTCTCGAATGAAGAAGTATGCATCCTCAGATTCAAGGCCATGGAATCGTGGAAGAGTGTTTATGAACTGGGGCTTTAACTCAAAATTACTTCCATTTGTGTTTGGGAGGAGAATGCACGATGGAAGTGATGTGCGAATAGGATAGAACTTGTCTTGCAACGAAACGTTGTTGGTCATGATTGTGTCGAGTGGTGGTGTATGTGGCAGTGTAGAGACTCTCACAAGCCTAGCAGAATTCGGATCTTGATACCACTCTTGCATACAATATTACACAATCAACGTGCACCGATCACACAGGCGGAAAATGAAAAATAACAATCAAGAAAGAAAAATCAATCCAAGCTTTCTTGGTTTCCTGGACCTAGACGACTCCTAACTTTAGATCGTCCTCAGGAGGTTTAGTGTAGACTCTGACTATAAGCAAATCAGCCAGGGAAGGGTAAGGTTGGTGGGAGGTTTTCCGTCAGAGACGTTCCTTAATTAAGTAACCAGCAACCTTCGGGCTTTCGGCCCTCAACCCCTTTCCTAGACACTGATTTTACAAAAGTCACTTTCCAACATTTTTCCCCTTAGGATAATCTCCTAAGTGAGTCCGGATGTTCCTAGGGCCAGCGTCTAGCAATTTTTATTTAGAATCTTAGGATTGTGAGTGCTTGGGAAAATGATTTGTGGGCTAAGGAAAGGGTGATAAAATCCCCACCTTATCTTTTTTATGGGTGATGCCCTTAAAGTTGATTCGTGCAAGTGTACGATGTAAACAAACAAGGTTCACTCAAAGCTTAATTAAATCAAACAAAGAATGAGTCCTAGTCTATATGCTATGTTTACATACCTTGCCTCCAGCACTCTTCAACAGTAAAAGTAAAGGAATTGAAAGACATGTGCCTAGAGATGCAAATGTCTAAACAATTTTCTTAACTTGCAACAAAATTTTTTACTGTTGATTAGCAGATATAAGGTGAAGCAGACAAGATTTTAAGTATTGCAGCAGCTGTATTTTGCATAGAAGCAAGCCCTGCAGAAAAATGATCAGTAGTCAACTCTTCCTTGCCGCAATTCTGCGGCAAAATCTCAAAATTTGCGGCAATTCAGAGGGATCCTGGTCTCTGCTTTCGAGAGCAGAGGCCCAGGTCCACTTATATGTATACTGCAATGCAAATTTTCCTGTTTTCTTCTCCTGTAACCTGCAACAGAGAAGAAGATTCGTTTAGTTCTTTACTTTAAAGAAAATCCGTTGCTCTCCCCGGCAACGGCGCCAAAAATTGATTAGGAAAAGATTGTGTGAAGTTATTACACAAGTATTCAATGAAAGAAGAAAGGTTTAGAGTTAAACTCGGTGCTTTGTCACTTCACAATGTATTTGAGATGGTTAATATATCCTTTCCAATCTCCGTTATAGCAATGGCTATACCGGGTCGATTCTCCGGGAGAGCTAGCGTTGGAAGCGTTACGGTTCAAAGTGAAGCAAGAAAACGAAGATTCTTCTTTGTTATTTACACAAATGCAAGAAACATGAAAGAGAAAATAGAAGAGGTGGTTGATTTGTGCATGGTGGAAAAGAAAAAGAACTTTAGTAAAATATGTTGCTAAAAGAAAAGAAACTAGTAAAGAAAATGTTTGGAAAAGCTTTAGATGAGAGAGTACATGGCTAGCTAACTTTACTTCGCTAACTTACTAAACTCAATGGTGATGCTTGATTGTCTCATATTGATTCATTGACAATAGGTATAACTTGCTTGTTTGTTCAAGTACTTCACCGTTTTGAAGATGAGTGTTCTCTTGTTCTTAGCTTGAAGCCTCATATGAATTCATTGGCTCTCTAGATAGACGTTCAATGATGAACTCTAGGATTGGTACTCAAAGGATGCTAAGTTAGAAGAATCAACATTCATTTAAACATTCAAGACATAACAACAAATTAGCTTGAAGTAAAGAAGTTGTTCTAAGTAGCACATGTTTGGTGATCCATCTCCATGTTCCATCAAGGCTCTTGTTCTAGACAAGGCTCTAAATGAGGCACACATGAGTCATATGGAGTTTGTACAAGCATTCACCAAGGGAAAGCAACTCTACTTCCTTGGTAAGTAAAAGAAACTATCACAATACAAGTATAAAGATAAGCAATCATCCAAAGAGATAGAAGTTAGCTAGGTAAGATTGTTAGCTAGCCATGCAATAGAAATTTAGCTCTCCATTACACAAGTAACAAAGCTACAATTCATTATGCAAAGCAAGAAGAAGTAAAGCAATGAAAAATGCAAGTAAAGTAAAGTAAGTAAAGCAATGCAAAGTAAAACGTAATAGAGCTTGCAAAGAGAAGACGAAGCTTTGATTAACCCTTGTTACAAGTATGTCACCTCCTTGAATACAAGCTTTCAACAGCACTCACTCTCTCTCTCTTTGTCAAAATCTCTAGGAGGAAGAAGATGGAGACTAAAAACCTAGGTGAAGACTAAAACAAAATACAAGAATTTCCTAGTTCTCTCCTCTCTCTTCTCTGTTCTCCTCATGCAGACCCTGGTCATGTATTTATAGCCCTCAGAGAGAAGCTTCGAGATCCAGGTTGTTGGCGCAAAATCTGGGATCCAACAACCTCTCAACTGCCGCAGATTTGGCGGGAGAATCTGGATTTGGCGGCAAAATCTGGGCCGTTGAGCCCAGATTTTCTGGTACAGGTTTGTTGTGAAGTTGTTATCCACGTGGCCTTCAGGAATCTTGGTTTGTTACGTAGAATTCTCTGGATGCTGGGTTGAAACTTGAGCTTGGAATTAATCTCCTTAATTATTGCTAATTAAAGAGATTAATGGGCTTTCTCTCTTTTAATTTTTGGACCTGCAAAAATAGAGAGGAAATGATTAAAAATCACATTTTTATATACAATATGCATGGTATGAAAGTGGTAAAATATGCAAATATGTGTAACAATCAAGGGCTCTGGACTAACTCCTCTTGATTCCCCTTGAATGGGTTGAGGTGCTATGTGAATCTCTTGTTGATTAAGTACAAGTGAGGCACACACAAACCATCAAGCATATACAAGATATAGCAATGTGAATTATGCAAGGCACAACACAAGCAAATAGATATGATATGACAATATGAATTATGCTCAACACAAGCAAATATGATATGAATGAAGTATGATGCTTTGCACAAATAAAGAGAGAGAGAGAGTTGAGAGACAAGTGGATCAAACGCAAAGGCCAAGATATGTTTCGAGGTTCGAGCACCTTGCTCTACATCCCCGCCTACACCACCATGTAGGATTTCCAATCCACTATACCGTCCACCGAGGACTCCCACCGAGGGAACCTTCACCGAGAAAGATTTTTATAAGGGAACCTTCACTGAGAAGGATTTTTACAACAAGGGAGTACCGAACTCCTCTCTCAAACAACCACCTCACAACCGAGGGTAGGCCTGTAGCCAATACAACAAACAACCAACACCTCTACCGAAGAGGGTTTACAAACCAACACTCCACCTCTTACTAGAGGGAGCAAACCAATCACCCGATCACCTCTACCTAAGAGGGATACACAAAGAATAAGGGTGTACAACAAGTGGTTCCAAAGACCACAAACTCAAACTCTCTTTCTTTCTCTTTTTCCATAAAACAAGATCCTAAATAGATTAGGATAGAAGATATAGCTCAAGTGTGGAAATCAAGGTGTTTTTGAAAACAAGCAACAAAGAAAAGACTTGGGAAAATTCTTGTAAAGATAGAGAATGAAAACCAATACAAATATCCCAAATTCCTATTTTCTTTGATTTTCCAAAAACCCAAAAACAAGAAGGATGAAATCTTTTTGGCTCAAAAACTCTTTTGAAAACTTGTTTAAACACTAAACAAACTCTGAAAATTTTCTTGTCAAAAGTCTTGTCAAAACAGCCCAAGAGATGGGGTATTTATACCTCCATCAGAAAACTAGCCGTTAGGCTGATGTGGCAGCCTGACAGGCTAACGGTCGACCGGCCCGGTCGACCGCCAATGGTCAGAAATGTGACTGTTGGGCAACCACGGTCGACCGGCCCGGTTGACCCAAACAAACAGAGAGCACTGCTCTCATCCCGGTCGACCCGGACAGTCGACCGTCCCAGTGTCTCCAAACATGCACAGATTTGTGCACGTCGGTCGACCGTCCCGGTCGACCGACTTCAGCCAAGTCGACTAGGTCAGTTGACTTAGTCGACTGATTGAAGCCTGGAACAGAAAACTGAGTCAGAAAAACTGAGAAAAATATTTTATAAAAATCTTTTATCTTTTCTGAAAATCCCATAAAACTTGGTTTAACATTTTATATTGAAACACAAACAAGTGATAAAAATTTCAAGACATATATCAATCATATCAATTCATTTTTGAGTCTTACAACTTTTATCAAAAACAAAACTTGTATTTTTATCAAACTTGATTTTTCAATACATGAATAAGATAGTCAAAATAAGTTTGTATAGAAAGTGTAAGCATGTATGTATAATTAGAATACATCTATTATACATATAAACTATGTAAACTTGTTTTGATCTATTATTCATGAAAACCAAATCCAAAACATGAATCTTTTGTATGTTGTGCACTTGAGCATATCAACTATACTAAACTTTACAAATGGATCTAAAACACACTATCTAAACTATGAATACCTAAGTCTTCTTGATGATCTTCATCTTCAAGTTGACTTGCTCCAAAACTCCATCCATGGGCTAGGCAATGTGTGATCTTGAAGCTTTGGCCCTGGAATCATCATGAAAAGCTTCAAACACCTTTGTTGAAGCTAATCACTAACTAATATCTTGCTAATGATCTGAAACTTAAAATCACAAGAATATTAGTAAACATAACTACATGAGTTAATCATCATCAAAACTAGAGTGGAAAGCCTTTGGGCCAACAGATATAACTATTTCATGCACTGAAAGTGGATGAGATAAGGCTGTATTTATAGCAGCTCGAACCCTCGTCATTTGTAATAGCCCCAGTGAGAATCTACCAATGTGCATATGGTTGAGATGGACGATATTAGATCCAGTTTGATTGGGTCAAACTCAATAGAAAATCCTGAAAAATCGTAACAGAAAATCAAAACTAAAAGCGGCACGCGCCACAGGCCATGCAGACGCGGCGCGCGGCGCGGCGCTGGCGCACGCGCGTGTGGCAAGCCCGACCCATGGCCCATAATCCATAACAATAGTCTTTAGAGGAGTTAATATTTAAACCACTCTTCCTTCCTTGGCTTATTCAATGTGGGACTAAATAACAAGGCAAATATGAGGGAACCTCAACTTTTTCCTCTACAAGTCAATAAACCCAACAGTCTCCCCCCAAACTTTAGTTCCAGGAAAGACAATAGAAATTACCAATAAATCATCAAATTATAACACACGAATAAAATCGGGCAACATCATATTGTGAATTCGGGACTGGTGGACTACGGCTGAAACCTTCCTTAGTAAATTCATCATCATCTGAAAAACATAGTGGATTATGCCTAAAACTAACCTCTTTAACTAGATATTGACAGAATACACACACAAAAAGTTTTTACTAATTAAGTGAGCGGGTTGAACATTAATGGCCTTGCTCATAAAAACTAACTCATGAGAGTTTTTAGGGTTAGCTATGCTCCCCAATCATGATCAACACGGTTTCTCTCACGTGGTAAGTCCCCCAAGGGTACTATAACTGGATGTTATATCCCCACACTACACGCGTCAAACATATTAAGAGTTAAACTCAGCCTATCCAGTTGTATCATAAGAGTATCGTCACCATAGAGAAAGGGTAGTAGCTACAACGCTACATATAGGATTGTAGTAGGTAATTCCAAGAGAATTTATCCACGCACCAAATATGTGAGATTAATTAACAAATTATAGAAATCAAACCAATGCAAATACAGAGATTTACGTGAAACCCCAAGAAAAACCACGGAGAGAGGAAGGGAGAATTCCACTAAAATTCAGGAAAATTAAAATGGTGGGTCGTCCTATCTCATGAACTAGGGTTTCTCTGGTGTGAATTGATAAAAGACATGTTATTTATACAAGTAGTATCTGGTAGATAAGGTTGCAGAGTTCAGCTCTATTTAAATATTTAACCACTTATCTCAGAGACAGTTAGAACCAACATCTTAATTTGAACTGATTAAACGATTATTTATCTTTATCTGGTAGTCTGCGTTCAATTGTTATATGATCAATAGTTTTCGAATTGTAACCATCGGGTTTGGGTGGAGATTTAGCTTAGAGATAAGAATTTTCATAACTGATTTTATCTCTTTCTTCTAATCACCTGAACCGCTCAGAGTTTGAATTGGATGAAGACTCCTCTTCAGAGGTTCTGAAAGTGGCCACATGTCATTCGGTTTTTTGAGGTTGGTTGGCATGTGTCATGATGTCGAGGAGGTCAAAAACTAACCACTACAAAGATAAATATATCCCCGTCGATGCTCCACACGAGTATCACCGGTCCAGCTTGTTTCTATCACATTGACCTCTTTCATGAAACCAACTCCCCATCAAGTAGGTTGGGTTCCCGTTGTCGGTAACCCCATCTTCCTCGATGGTTTTAGGACCATACTCCCATAAAGACCATTAGTCAACGGGTCAGTATGATTCTTTTTAGAATTTAAAAATACAGAATCACAACTTTGCTAATAGGCGCTGAACAAATTTAAGTTTGATTTGAATGTGTCTATTTATCTTCTTACTAGCATTCTCTTGTTTTAGAATTTTAATGATAGATCTTGAGTCAATATGAACTCAAATAGGAAGTACAGTTCTAGCTAGATAGAAAATTCTGACAAAAGATTATTTAACCATTCAGCTTAATAAGCTCAGATTCCATGATGCTCCTGACAATCACTGTTTATTTGCAAAATTTTCATGACACAACAGTGCCACCAAATATGAATACATATTTGATAGTAGACTTTACATTATTGGAGTCAGTGACCGCGTCACTCTACCCTTCTATAACATCAGCATATCGAGTGTAAGTTAGATAATCGCTAATTGTGCCTCTCAAATATCTGAATACTCTCTCTAATGCAGTTCAGTGTTCCCTACTGGGTTTACTAGTGTACCTACTTAATTTACCTACTACATAAGAGATGTTAGGCTTAATCTTCTTAGAAATGTAAAGAAGTAAACCTATTAATTGAGAGTATTTCAATTAAGACATATGCTCACCTATGCTCTTCTTCAAAGCAATTGAAGAATCATAGGGTTTATAACTTATTTTATTGTTATAAAAATCAAATTTATAAAGCATTCCCTCAATATTATGAGCTAAACTCAATGAAATTCAAAGGGGCTCTAAATATCTTCATTCTCAATATCATATCAGCAAAAGCTAGATCCTTCACGTTAAAATTTTGAGAGAGATAATATTTGACCTTTTGGATAGCATCAAGAGAGGTACTAAAGATGAGAATGTCATCCACGTAGACAAAGAATGATATATTCATTATCAAAGTTTTTAAAATAGATGCATGTAACGCCCCGATCCCGTAGGTACGGGGACGTTATGGCGACGTACATACGCGAGGTGAATACACGCTCACGCGTACGTTAAGCCTCAGTACAGTACATTACCTCCATATAGACATGAGGTCCAGCATGAAATAAGTACAAGAATACCTGCAGAAATAGGGTGAGTGATCATAACAGATAAGAAGAACAGTGATAAGTATGAGAACAGAAATAAATGACCAAGGTACCTATGAATAGGCCAGATGAGGAATCTCCTATGTGACTCCAAGGCACTCTCGGTACGCGGATCTCCCATCTGGGCACGCAAACCCAGGGTCGTCAGAAAGCGACCTAGTGAGTGGTAAAATGAAGGAAGCAGTAATATATACTATAGATACAAGCACGATAATAATATATAATACATTATGGTGAAATAGCGATACCATATAATAAACATATACGAAGCAGTTGATATACACATGTAAGTTTTCGAAAGATCTAAACATGTCATCTAAACCGGTTATCATCGGGTCAAGTCTATAGTCGTATCCAGTCGTTATAACATAATAATTTATATAATATATAATGTGATCTAGTGATGACGAGTATACATGCTAGTAGTGATGTGATAGCAGTGAACATGGTAATGGTGACGTGATAGAGGTGATCATGCAGATGGGCATACGTTTGCAACAATAAAATATATGAATTGAAAAAACACCTAGAGGGGGCGTGAATAGGTGTAAGTGCTAATCTAAGAAACTTAATGCAAACTAAGTGCGCTAAATGCAGAAGCTAATGCAAATTATGCACAAACTAATACAATACAACAAGTGTAGCCGAATTCCCCTTTCGAGGCTCTGGACTAACTCCCCTTGATTCCCCTTGAAATGGGTTGAGGCGCTATGTGAAGCTCTTGTTGGATGAGTACAAGTTAGGCACACACACACAAGCAATCCAAGCAATATGAAATATGTGCACACACAATCAAGCCAAGCAATCAAGGATAAATTACAATATGAAAGATGCAAGGCAACACAAGCAATGTATATAATATGAATGCTATGAAAGTATGATGCTTGTATGAAATGATGCTTTGCACAAATGTAAAGAGAGAGAGAGTTAGAGAGACAAAGGATCAAAACGCAAACACCAAGATTTGTTTCGAGGTTCGAGCACCTTGCTCTACATCCCCGCCTACACCACCGTGTAGGATTTCCACTATCTCAACTCCCACCGAGGGAACCTCTACCAAAGAGGATTTCTTACAACTCTAGGAGTACCAAACTCCTCTCTCAACAACAACCTCCTCACAACCGAGGGGTTAGGCCCGTAGCCAACTCAACAACCAATCCACACACCTCTACCGAAGAGGCTCACAACCAAACTCCACCTCTACCTAAGAGGGATCCACAACACAATCACCCGATCACCTCTACCGAAGAGGGATTCACAAATATAAGGGTGTTTACAACAATGAGGTTTACAACAAACAACCTCAAACACTTCTCTTTCTTTTTCTCTTATCTTTTTCCACAAAAACAAGATCCTAATAGTTTAGGATAGAAGATAGCTCAAGTGTGGAAAACAAGTGTTTTTGAAAACAAGCAACAAAGAAAAATCTTTGGGAAAATACTTGCAATATGATAGAATTGAAGATCTAAGCAAAAATCCCAAAACCTATTTTTCTTTGATTTTCCAAAACCCTAAAACAATAAAGATGTGAAGTTTTTGCACTTAAAACTCTTTTGAAAACTCTTTTAAACACTTCAGAAAACTAGTATTTTTTCTCTTAAAAAAACTTGGCTAAAATCCCCAAAGAGATGGGGTTTATATAGCCCCTATACAAAACTAGCCGTTAGGCTGAGTTGGCAGTCTGACAGACTGCCGGTTGACCGGTCCGGTCGACCGCCAACGGTCAGAATTATGACCGTTGGGCAACTGCGGTCGACCGGCCCGGTCGACCGAAACATCCTGAGAGCAGAACTCTCATCTCGGTCGACCGGCCCGGTCGACCGTCCCAGAGACTCCAAAACGTGCACAGACTTGTGCACGTCGGTCGACCGTCCCGGTCGACTGGCCTATGGTGCGGTCGACCGGTCCGGTCGACCGACTTGGCCTGTCAGCCAGTCCTCAGTTCTGCACAGATACGGGATTTGAAAATAGGTCTTTTCACTCAATAAAAATCCCATAAATTCACAGTAAATCTAAAAAATAGTTTTAATCACAATAAAAACTGTTTTTCTAAAAATATGTTTTTCTAAAACTTGTTTTATCATTTTACTTTGATAACCAAACTTGTGATAAAAATTTCAAGACATATATCAATCATATCAATTCATTTTTGTGTCTTGCCAATTTTATCAAAAACAAAACTTGTATTTTATCAAACTAGAATTTTCCAAAACATGAATAGGATAGTCAAAATAAGTTTGTCTAGCAAGTTTAAAGCATGTATGTATATCTAGAACATATCTAATATACATAGGTATAAGGTAAACTTGTTTTGATCTATTATTCATGAAAACCAAAAACCAAATCATGAAACGTGTGTGTTTTGTGCACTTGAGCATATCAACTAAACTAAGCTTTACAAATATGGATCTAAAACACAAACTCTAAACTAGATACCTAAGTCTTCTTGACGATCTTCATCTTCAAGTAGACTCGGTCCAAACTCCGTGATTCTCCAAGTGCAAAGGTATGATCTTTAAGCTTTGGCACCGGAATCATCATGAATAGCTTCTAATCATCTTGTTGAAGCTAATCACCAACCTAATATCCTGTTAATGATCTGAAACTTAGAAACACAAGAATATTAGTAAACATAACTACATGAGTGTTGATCATCATCAAAACTAGAGTGGAAGGCCATTGGGCCAACAATGCAGAACAGGCATAGTATGCCACTACAAACAGTGTAACAAGTACCAGGTAATGTAACAAAGTATACATGTGCAATAAGTAGTAGATCACTACAGGAATTGTAAAAGGAAACCAGTACAGTATCAATGTATACATGTAACATGATAGCAGATAAATGATCAGGAACAGTAACAAGATAGCATACATTTAACAAGCAAGTCATGTCATTTATACAATAGTAGCAATCAGTATCGCCTGGTATTTTAATCAATCTCTACCAGTGTCCTGTACCACTGGCAGTTCATACTGGAGCCCGCACTCCAGTCGAACCCATCCGGACATGGCCTACGGGTACCATTATCCAAACGAGAGAGTGATCAAATAACAAGTGTTCCGACGTCCACTATTGTGTATACTGTTTTATTATGTTAATTGGAAACCCATGGTCGAAGAGTTCTTATCGGGTGGATGTATCCCGTGCATACCCGGGATCACGGCCTTAAACGGACCCCTGGCTGCTAAGACCAGAGCCCTCCGCTAAGAGGGGAGCACGAAACAAGTAACGGGAGCTCATGGAGCTATTGGTAGATAGCACTACCGTCCCCTGCAGTGGGACTAACAATATGGATCCAGTACATCACCCGATATGATCTAATCAACCGTCAAGTCTCCCCCATACCCAAGTTATCATTATGATCTGATATGTCAAGTATACAATGTAACAAGAACAAATAACAGTACATGATACGGGTAACATGATAACTGGACCAGAGCTCTGTTGATAGCATAGAACAATATAACGGGAATCGGGAACAATATATCGGGAACAATATAACGGGAACAATATAACGGGATCAATAGATGTGGAAGTCCACATATCGCATATCAACAGCTCTCATGTCCAGTAACGGGAATATCCATATCAGTAACAGGAAATAATCATGTAATATGAATACGGTAACATGAAACATGGATTGCACGTGAAACAGAGGTATAAAAATATGACATGCAGGTGTAACAGTGATATGTAAACATGACATGCACGTGTAGCAGTAATACATGACATGCACGCGTAACCGTGATAGGTAAACATGACATGCACGTGTAACAATGATATGTAAACATGGCATAACTGTGTACCGAGCATTCATGTAACGATGCACATGAATACTAACTACTGATGCAACGTGTCATAGGGTCTGTGCAACATGTACATGTAATAATAGTGGTCAGTGTCTAATAGCATGTTCATTGAACTACAATAGCCGTGTAATGATGATAACAATAATATGAACATGTTGTACTTATCCGTGCACTAGTGGAACCTAGATGTGTGACCATTATCCATGTACCAATCCATGTAATAACGGTAGTCCGTGTATCATGTAATACCATAGCCGGTGAGTTATAGTAACGGTGTCTAGCATGCATGTCGAGTGACAGTGTCGTGTCATAACATATCTGTTGAGCCGTATGCATGTATCGTAACTGTGACATAACGGTGTCAAACATAAGGTGACATATTGGGTCGGATGTCAGTGAGACATGAACATAACGTACTAGAGATCTGTCGGGCAGTACAATGTTTATTACCGTATTTTAATATTGTTTACCAATTAGGAATTATCGGTAATCAAGTTTTATGTCAAGAAAGCAACCAAGTTCAATTAATAGACTAAAAAGATAATTTATAAAATAAAAACACTCACAAACTGGCTACAGGACTGTAGCTCTCGTTCGCACGATCGCAACGGATCCAGAATCGTCCCAATCAGAGTCCGGATGCTCCCGATATCGTCCGAATACTAAAAATAATACACAGGGGTTAATTATGTAATAACTGAAATTATTCAGGGGCTATTTGCAATTTTACAGGGGCTTAAAAGTAATTTAAAATATTACAAGGGGCTAAAATGAAATTGTACCTTATTGGGTCGGGTTTGATGCAAAGGGGTCGGGTTTGGGTTAAACCCAAACCCATTTGGGTTTTCACCCAAATAGGCAACAGCAGCAGCCATGAGGCTGCTGCCGCCGCCCCAACGCGGCCGCCGCCCGCGCGCGGCTGCCGCCCGCGCGCCCCGCCGGCGCGGCCGCCCCGCCGGCGCCACCCCGGCGCCGCTCCGGCGCCACCACGGCGCCGCCAGGGTCTGCAGAGAGGAGGAGAGAGAGAGAGATGGGGGCGGGCGCCCCCCCACCATTTGCGCCGCCGACCTGGTGGCCTGGCCGGTCTCCGGCGCCGCCCGGCCTAGCCGGTCTCCGGCGCCGCCCAGCCTGGCAGGTCTCCGGCGTGCCGCCGGCCTCCCCCGCTGGTGGTCCGCATAAAGAGAGAGAGAGAGAGATATGTGGAGAGAGAGAGAGAGAAATAGGGAAGGAGATGAAGAGAGAGAGAGTAGAGAAAGAGAGAGAGTTTGGAGAGAAAAGAGAGAGAATAGAGGGGGGAGAGAGAGAGGAGGGAGGATTTAAAAAGGAGTAGGTCGGTGGGGGAGAATTCGCTGGAAGGAAGGAGAAGAAAAGAAGAAAAGAAAGAAAGAAAAAAGTTAAATAATAATAATATTTTATTATTATACTATTGGCTCAATATTCGACGATCTCCGAACGGTACCCAAAAATTACAGAAAATAAGGAATAATATCTAGAGACGTGATATGAAGACGGTTTGTCAAAATTCAACCCGGTTTGCCAATTAAAAATCCCGGAGTGTCTCGTCGATACGGGCGACACCGGTTTGGCCGGATTTTTGATAAATTCTGAAAAATCCCCAAAAATACCCGAACGTAGAAAATATGATTCTAAGACACACGGTGAAAGCCAATTCTCAAAATTTTACTCCGTTTGTGGAATAAAAATCGGAAGGCAGGTTATCGGTTTCGGTCGACACCGACTACGGAGATTTTCCAAAATAATCCAGAAAAATTCCAGAAAATCCTGAAAAATTTAAAATATTAGAAAAGGATTTTTGAAACTGAAATCGGCTCAATCAGACTACCACGAAGGTCAAATCAATTTTGTACGTCGTAGCGCGTACCGATACGGTGATACGTACACCGGGGAGCAGGGGGTTACAATGCACTTGTCATATTCATGGATAATGAATCCAAATTGTGCAACAATTTTGTTAGACTTTTGGTGTTATTTCTTAGTGATCTTACACATATTTTGGCATATTTTTATTTCATTTTTATACTTATTTAGTAATAATCCCAGCTATTTAATTGTCTTAATGTCTGATTTTTACAGGTGCAGATTAATGGAGATTAGAGAAGATAATTACAAATATTCCTCAACTAATTCAGATTTAGTTGAGTTTATTTTGTAAACTGCGAGAATCAAGGGGACAATGGAAAAATCAGAGCTCATACCCCGAACAGCAGATATACGTGTATCAAAGATCAACGGAGGAACGTCCCTCAGGATCTGGCCTAATGGCCAGATCCCTACCGCGAAAATGCTGCTTTGACGCATTTTCGCTGCATAGTTGTAACTGCTGGGGGAGCGTTTGCTCCCCCTATCTGTATACTCCTCTACCCAGTGCATTTTTACTATAAATACTACAAATTTTGATGAAGAATGAGAACAATTCAACAGAGAGTATAGGCTAAGCTGTACTTTAGTTTGTAACTTAGGTTTTTTACTTTTTATTTATGTAATTTTCATTTTTCTTGATGTAACTGCGACTAGAGAAGAGTTTCATGGAGTAATGAGAGTGAAGCTTATACTGAGGGTGCACCGATGTAAGTCTTTCTTATTTTCTTTCATTGTTATTTTAATCAAATCGAAAGTTGCTTCTTCTTTTTTATTCTTATTTTTCTTCTACTTTCCTCTTCTGTGTTTGTAAATCCAAATGACTTCGATAGCCTCGAATTTGGCTTGTCCTTGCAAGTGCCGTTGATAGCTTATGGTGATGGATAACCATTTCTATGTTAGTGTAGCTTGCACCTTCATTTCGTAGTTTAGAACGAGAATGGGGAAGATCCTATATGTCATGCTTCGATCGCCTTCAAGCTAAGATACATCATCGATACGAAACAATGGTAAGCAGGCGTCGGAGAGATAAGTAAGTACTTTTAGGGTTTTCTTTTAATCATTTAGTTTAGATCACCTCCATCACCAACTCTAAACTCTTTACTATTTTTGTTTCTTTATATAAACTCATTTTCAATGTTATCCACCTTTTCTTATCATCCACTTTCTTCTTAACTTAACAATAGATTCTTTTTTCTTTTTTTTACAAGAAAAAAGAACTTATAACCATTTCAAGTAAACTAAAGAAAACTTACAACACGCTTTCATTGCATGTCCTAGCCACTTGCTATAGTGGCAACATTGAGTACCTTGCACTTCTATTTTGTATTTCTGAAATTCTATATTTTTTGTGCAGGTAAAATCTCATTCACTTCGGTGCTTGTTCTAATCTATACAATGACTCACCAGTTTTCACACTTTGTTTTCTTGTCCCTTGGCTGTGAATCTGTTTGGTCAGAAAAATAGCACGAAGTAAGATTTCTTTGAGTGGCTGAAAAATTACAACGGAATGATTCTGATTACAAAAGAGGAAAGAAGACTCAGCTCTCCCCTTTATTTAAAACTGGGTTCTTTGAGTAGCGATGGAGAGTATTCTTATTCTCTGTTGACCGGCCGACTGTCTAGGTTCTCTTCAGATGATCTCGATGACTAATCAGAGAGGAACTCTATTTTAACACGCGAAGTGTTTAAGTCCACTGATTACTCCTTCTCTCCAAGATTCTTTTCTTTTCTTTGGATTCAAAAAGGGCCTGAATTCAAAAGATTCCTCTTGATTCCAAAAGAAGCCATCTCTTGATTACAAAAAGAAGAGTCCTCCCTTTCATAGCTGCTCAGACTATTTATAGGGAGTCATAGGGGTATTGTCGTCCCCGAAAATCTCTCCATAATGGGGATTAACTCTCTCGTTATGTGGGGAGTTAATTAACCCAGTAATAAGGGTTAGTTACAACAGAAATGCGGGTCTCACGCTGGACGCCGACCTCGCATTGTTTATTGTAGACACGGACGTCTCAAAATGTCGAGTTGCTCAGACTCCCGTTTGAAATGAGACGTAGGGTTTCTCAGACCCGCGTCTGAAGTGGAGCGCCAAGTTACTCAGACTCCACCTGACCTGGAACGCAGAGTTATTCAGACTCGCGTTGGTCGGGACGCGAAGTTACCAACGCGAGTCTGAGTAACTCCGTGTTCCAGGTCAAGCGCGAGTCTGAGCAACTCGGCGCTCCACTTCAGATGCGGGTCTAAGAAACCTTGCGTCTCACTTCAAACGCGAGTCTGAGAAACTCCGCGTTTTGAGACGTCCGCGTTTACAATAAGCAATGTGAGGTCCGAGACCCGCGTTTCTGTTATAACTGAACCCCTATTACTGGGTCAATTAACTCCCCACATAATGGGGGAGTTAATCCCCATTATGGAGGAATTTTAGGGGACGATAATGCCCCTATGACTCTATATAAATAGCCTGAGCAACTATGAAAGGGAGAACTCTTCTTTTTGGAATCAAGAGACGGCTTGGCTTCTTTTTGAATCAAGAGGAATCCTTTGAATCTAGGCCCTTTTTGAATCCAAAGAAAAGAAAAGACTCTTGGAGAGAAGGAGTAATCAGTGGACTCTAAATACTTCGCGTGTTAAAAACAGAGTTCCTCTCTGATTAGTCTTTGAGAGCATCCTGAAGAGAAGCTAGACAGTCGGCTAGTCAATTGAGAACAAGAATCACTCTCCATCACCACTCAAAGGACCCAGTTTTAAACAAAGGGGAGAACCGAGTCTTATTCCCTCTTTTGTAATCAGAATCATTACGTTGTAATTTTTCAGCCACTTAAAGAACTTACTTCGCGTTATTTTTCTGACCAAACAGTCATCTACTAGGCTCACACTTTCTTCAAGTTGTTCCTGATAGGATTTAGCCCGAAGTGATCAGTATAGATATAAATATTAGCTCTTGAGTCTAACCATCAGTCCGAAGAGAAAGTTATAGAGTTGACAATAGGAAGAGAAGAGCCTAATCTAAAGAGTTGGAGTTTAGTTCCATCATGTTGACCTTGTGCCCTCTTTTCTCTTGGTTGAGCTTTGACTGGTTTCTTTTTTCGGTTGAAGCACCAGGGTGACATGTGATTAGTTCTCTCGCATACATAACAGAATCTTCCATCAGTCTTCTGATCAAAGATTTTGGATTTGAAGGAGGAAGATTGAAAAGGTTTGAAAGAAGAAGATTTTCCATAAGGAGAATAATGAAAGTGGTTGGGTTTCTTAAACTTCTTGTCCTTGGGATTCATGAATCTATGCTTAAGCTTATCCTTCATCAAGTTCAGTTTAGCTTTCATTTTTGACTTACTTTTAGAGTTTTGTTTATGCTGTCTTTTATGTGAATCACCTTTAGGGTTTGATTAAGGGTTAGGTCACCTTTCTTGCGACGGAGGTCTCCAACAAAAGCTGATCAAGAAGGAGTGAGTTAATCAATGAGGTAAGACACCTTTTAATCATCAGAAATTGGTTTCTTTAAATTGAAGGTGTCAGATATAATCTTGGAATTCATAAAGTTGATAATTGATTAATTTATTATCAGTCATCATGAATTTATTGAAAGAGGAGGAGGTGAATCTTTCTATTCCAGCATCTTCAATGCAATATTATTCCTCAAATGTTGTCCATAGTTCTGTGACACTTTTATACTCATAATAAATATCATATAGACTATCAAAGAATGCATTAAGAATCCTACGGTGACAATGATAGTCAATTTCCTCAAGTTTCAAATAGGAGTAGGAGGAAAGAAGAGTTATGGGAGGAGTTTCAGCAGGTGAAAAATCTAACAAGTGATAGTTTAGAAATAAAGTCATCTATGGCTGCTACAACCAGTATTTTATCTGGTTTGATCACCTCTTAAAGTATGTGCTAGTTCATGTCTGACACTTTTAAAATGCTCTGGGTTGGCCATAGTGACGAATAAACTACATGAATCTGTATTTCATATTATTTGAAATGTCAGATTTAGTTTATATTGATAGCTATTTAAATTAGGGTTTGTAGAATAAAATGGTGTATAATTCTTGTTTAATTATGTGAAAATTAATTTTGGCAAGATAAATTTTGTATTAAGCAATAATAGATTGTAGAAATTGAACAGTTCAATTTGTTTCCTAAAGTTGTAGGGTTAGTCAGAACCTCAATTTTACCAATCCAATTGGTCAGGTCGGCGTAACTCAGGTGGGAGATTTTTCGCACTTGATGTGCCTTAATTACATAACCATGTTGAGTACCTTTCCTTAATTAAACACCAATTGTATGAAATTTTGAAAAAATGATTTACCCATTTAATTTCCTAATTAATACCGATAATGAACTAGCAGGAATAACAATTAATAGTTTGCAGTAGTTTGCAAGAGTTTAAACAATTCAACTTTGTTAGCAAGAGTTTAAACAATTCAACTTTGTTATAAAACCTGTTAATTAAGTTGTGGTTGGAATTGTCTAATAAAACTAGCAAGCAACAATCAATTTAGTTTGTAAAGAGATGATTATTTTAATAGCAAGAGTATTACAATCATATTTAAGACAATATGCTTGCAGGTTTTGGACAACTAAAATTTTTTAGCAAGTTTAAACCATGAAAATTTTGACAATAATCTAATCTTAAATACAAACATCAAGATAGACATTCAATTAGCCAATTTTATAGCAAAAGCAGTTGATTTGATCTTACAATAAAATTGTAATAAGATTGTAAGAATAAGGTTGTAATAAAGTTGTAAAAATAAACTTTTGCAATAAAGTTATAAGAATCTGCTTGTAGGAAAAATTAGAAAACTTGTAATAAGAGTTCATGCATGGATTAAATTTTGTAATAAAAGACTATATTCAAATAAAGTAAATGTTATAATAAACTTGTAAGAATTTGGGATACTTTTGCTGGTGTTACAATTAGAGAAGATCATATAATAAAAAAGAGTAATATAAACTTGTAATAAAACTTGTAATGATTTTGCATTAATTTTAATCATACAGAATTTGTAAGAATCTACACAATACTTGTAATAATTTGAGTAAAAAAGATCTTGTAAATTAACAAATCTTTTGTAAGAAAGATCTATATAATAGTTTGTAAGAAAGATCTTAATCTATTTAATTTGCGTGAAATAGGGAATAGATTAAAGAGATCATTTGTAAAAACACAATTTAATTTGCATGAAAAGAAAATAAATTAAATGAATATATATATATATATATATTATATATATATATATATATATATATATATATATATATATATATATATATATATGAGAAAAATGTATATCAGCCCGCGGGCTGAGAGAACTCTCTCAGCCTGCGCTGACGTGGCTCAATTTTGCACCCCACTAACTTGCGGCCCGCTTATCGAAAGAAGTTAAATTACCAAATACCCCTTATGAAAAGCTACTTTTTCGGTAAAAGACAGTGAATGCTGCTTCTTTAATTTTTTTTATCTGATTTGATATTTAATGATTTTTAATATAGTCGCAGTACTTATGAGAACTGCTACCACGGTCGCAGTCTTTTCTAAGGACTGCTATCAAGGTCGCAGTCTTTTTCTGAGGACTGCTACCAAGGTCGCAGTGTTTTTATGAGAACTGCTACCACGATCGCAGTCTTTTCTAAGGACTGCTACCAAGGTCGCAGTCTTTTTCTGAGGACTGCTACCAAGGTCGCAGTCTTTTTCTGAGGACTGCTATCATGGTCGCAGTGTTTTTATGAGAACTGCTACCACGGTCGCAGTCTTTTCTAAGGACTGCTACCATGGTCGCAGTCTTTTTCTGAGGACTGCTACCAAGGTCGCAGTCTTTTTCTGAGGACTGCTACCAAGGTCTGCTACCACAATCTTTTCTAAGGACTGCTACCATGATCGCAGTCTTTTTCTGAGGACTGCTACCAAGGTCGCAGTCTTTTTCTGAGGACTGCTACCAAGGTCTGCTACCAAGGTCGCAGTCTTTTTCTGAGGACTGCTACCAAGGTCGGTAAAAAGTTGTGAGGGAGAGTATTTTTGAAAATTACAATGTTGAGGTGACTGACATTAAATTGGGCGGGATTTTACAGGATTTTGCCCGCCAAAATTATTACAGATGTGGGGCGGTGATGTTGCCACGCCCGCAGGCTGAGAAAACTCTCTCAGCCCGCGGGCTGAGGTACAGTAAGCCCTATATATATATATATATATATATATATATATATATATATATATATATATTATATATATATATATATATATAGTAGTCTTTGTGTGAGAAACTTTCTCACACGAAGACCGTGAGAAAACTATATAGGAGCTTTTATGTGGATGATCCGAACCGCTCATCTTGATCTATATACTTTATTTAGACTATCAATTAAAAATCACGCGAGTCCGAACTTTTTTATCCATACAACAAGTTGTTACAAAACATATGTTATATTCACCATAGAATAAAGATATCACTTGATGCATCGGTAAAAAAAGTTGGAATCGCGTGATTTTTATTGGTAGTCTAATTAGAGCATGTAGATCATGATGAAAGGTTCGGATCATCCATAAAATCTCTCTCATATGGTTTTCTCACGAAGCTTATTATGAGAAAGTTTCTCATTTGAAAATTTTCATATATATATATATATATATATATATATATATATATATATATATATATATATATATATATATATATATATATATATATATATAGGGCTTACTGTACCTCAGCCTGCGGGCTGAGAGAGTTTCTCAGCCTGCGGGACGTGGCTGAATATATGCCACACATCGGTCGCAGAGTGTGGGCGCCAAAAAAATCAAAAAAACCCCGCCTAAACAATCGTGAAACAAATTGACAAAAATACCCCTTTTATATGACGACAGCGACTTCTAGCATTGAAAAGTAAAAAAATATTCCATGGTCGCATACTTAATACAGAATAAAGAATACCGGAGGAAACATGCTATCGTATAGCAATGCGACCTCCTTCAGTACTGCGACCAAAGTCGCAAACTTCTTTCTCATTACGATGGTGATGACGAGGATTAGAAGTTTAAAAAAATTGTATTTTGTTTTTTTTTAAATATATATAAATCTGTTTTCTAAAGTTAATTGTGTGAATTACATTTTTTACTACTATGTCTTGGTTGAAAATGCTGTACAATTGTTACAAACCTTCATTTTAAATATTTTACGCTAAACGAATATACTGCGACTTGGTCGCAGTTAATAATTATATTACTTCACCCTTATAAATTTTTAAAATGAAAGGTTGCGACATTGGTTGCAGTTGCTGGACGCAGACTTAATAAATACACTGCGACCTTGGTCGCAGTTGCTGGACTTTAGTCTTAATCAACAATAACACTGCTACCTTGGTCGCAGTTTTTTAAAATGAAAGGTTGCGACATTGATTGCAGTTGCTGGACGCAGACTTAATAAATACACTGCGACCTTGGTCGCAGTTGCTGGACTTTAGTCTTAATCAACAACAATACTGCTACCTTGGTCGCAGTTTCTGACCGTAGTCTTAATAAAATAAACGACCGTAGTCTTAATAAAATAAACTGCGACCTTGATCGCAGTTGTTGGTGTTTAGTCTTAATAAAATACACAGCGACCTTGGTCGCAGTTGCTGGTCTTTACTCTTAATCAACAACATCACACCTTGGTCGCAGTTGGTGGTCTTTATAAATAATCAACAACAACACTGCGACATTGGTCGCAGTTGATGGCCGCAGTCTTAAAAAAATAATCTGCAATCTTGGTCGCTATTGCTGGTCTTTAGTCTTAATCAACAACAACACTGCGACGAGGTGATACGTCACCGCAGCAGTTGCTTAGTCGCAGACTTTGGTCACAGCGTCGACCCTGGTCGCAGTAGTTACTGTTTGCAATGTATCTTATGCGACCTTGGTCGCAGTGTCATCTATGGTCATAGTTGTTTTGTTTGCAATGCATGGCTGCGAAAAAGTTCGTAGTTTATTAAAAAAAACAAATATGCTTTTTATTTATGTCCAGGCATTTATCTCCAGGCATGTGCAAATGATACAAAACGATCTCTTATACAATAGATTGAGTGTTACAAATACAGCAGTACAAAAGAAGACTAAACATCAAAAAAATTCCTTGTTGACTAAGAGCAATCTTCTTCTTGAGGTCTGGTGGCAGCAGAATCAATAAGATTGAGTGTTACAAAGAAGACTAAACATCAAAGTAGCCAAGAAGACTAAACATCAAAAAATCCCTTGTTGACTAAGAGCAATCTTCTTCTTGAGGTCTGGTGGCAGCAGAATCAATAAGATTGAGTGTTACAAAGAAGACTAAACATCAAAGTAGCCAAGAAGACAAAACATCAAAAGAGCCAAGAAGAGCCCTTGTTGACTACTAAGAGCAATCTTCTCCTGGAGGTCTGGTGGCAGCAGAATCCTCCGATTCCAACTGACCCTCCAAAGTGCCGGGATACGATCTTTCGTTTATGAACATCTCTTCACCAGAAGGTTATCCAGTGAGCATGGAGTTTCCTCGATGTGACTTCTGGGGTAAGAGAGGGAGAGTGAGACCTCACAAGGTATGCTACCCACCACTATATCCACCACATCCCCCGCCGCCATACCCACTCTGACCATCCGTTATCAGCAAGCTTGACTGGTGCATCAAGTCAGAGCAGATCTCGGTGAGGATTAAGTCCTCGTCAGGGATCATGACTTCTTCCCTTGTGAACGACGAGGACCATGACTTCTTCCCTTGTGGACGATGAGGTCTATGACTTCTTCCCTTGTGGACGAACATCGATCAAGTTCGTCAATAGGGTCATCTTCATCCATGGAGGCAGGCCCCTGTTAGAGACTCTGAAGAAGACGGAAATTCTCAGAGCAATTGCTCTCGAAAGAAAACAGTCTAATTATGGACTGTTAAAGGGAGAGGGTGAGCCCTATTTATAGGCAGCCCATAATAACCATAATTAATGGTTCATTAATCAGAATCGTCGGCATTAATGGTCTCCAACCGCCAGCGCCGGTTTGGCATTAAAAGACATTAACGCCTAAACCCAATGAAGAACCGACGCGTAGACAACCGCTTCGGGAAACAACGAATGGTGCGGGGTTCGTCAACATAGACTTGACGTTAAAAGATCTCATAAAATCTTTATGACAGGTCGCGTCTCACGGACTGACTCCAAGTCGCATCAGACAACAGACAACTTTTCATTTTTCATTTAGATTCAAAAAATGATTTAATCCAAAAACAACACTTAATAAAACAACACTTACTTAACGTACTGCGACCAAAGTCGCAGTTCACGTAATGCAACCCTAGATTGCAGTTGCTGGCCATCTTTATCAATAACAACACTGCGACCTTGGTCGCATTTAATCATGTACACTGCGACAAAAGACTTTGGCTAAGGTCGCAGTTTAAATGTACAATGCGACCAAAGACTCTGACTACATTATATTCAAAAAATTAATTACTTAACGTACTGCGACCAAAGTCGCAGTCCATGTAATGCAACCCTAGATTGCAGTTGCTGGCCATCTTTATCAATAATAACACTGCGACCTTGGTCGCATTTCACCATGTACACTGCGACCAAAGACTTTGACTAAGGTCGCAGTTTAAATGTACAATGCGACCAAAGACTCTGACTACATTATATATAAAAAAAATAAACTATAAAGTAGAATTTTATCGCAGGCTGAAAAGATTGATCTGAAAAGATTTTATATTTTCAAAAAAAATTTTATCCCACGCTGAAAAGGAGAAACTAGATCTTACAAAAAAGAGGTAAAGAAATAAGGCGAAAACTAATTTATATCCTATAAAGAGCGGCAAAATAAAAGGGGAAAAAAATAATAATAAACAATAAGGAAAAGTTATCATAAGGGGTATTTGGTAATTTAACTTCTCCCTAAAAGCGGGCCGCAAGTCAGTGAGGTGACAAATCGAGCCACGTCACCGCAGGCTGAGAGAGTACTCTCAGCCCGCGGGCTGATATACATTTTTCTCATATATATATATATATATATATATATATATATATATATATATATATATATATATATATATATAGATAGACTTGTATCCTTTCAAAAGGATTTGATCCCGGATCCTTCCCACTCAAATTCAACCCTCCAACATTCGAATACAAGATCCACTCCGTTGAAGTTGATCTATACTATTTCAAGTATCTATAAACCAAAAATCAAGTGTTTTAAATACTTTTTGCCCATCCATCAAGCGACGCAAAATGGACGGCCGAAAGTAGTGAGTTGGTTAGATCTATGTCTTTAGACATACAAATTCTCGATCCGGCCATTTCATTATGATCTAAACATTTAAAACCCCTATAAACTAATTTTTGTTAGATTTCAAATGTTCTACACCGTTAACTAACCAACTCACTATTTAGGCCGTCCGTTTTTCCCCTACTTGATGGATGGGCAAAAAGTATTTAAACACTTGATTTTTAGTTTATAGATACTTGAAATAGTATAGATCAACTTCAACGGAGTGGATCTTGTATTCGAATGTTGGAGGGTTGAATTTGAGTAGGAAGGATCCGGGATCAAATCCTTTTGAAAGGACACAAGTCTATATATATATATATATATATATATATATATATATATATATATA
Source organism: Agave tequilana (assembly GCA_038442645.1). NCBI lineage: Eukaryota > Viridiplantae > Streptophyta > Magnoliopsida > Asparagales > Asparagaceae > Agave > Agave tequilana. Next base: position 115,371 of record JAVJIF010009389.1, read on the forward strand.
TAGAGAGAGAGAGAGAGAGAGAGAGAGACTTGTCATTTCAGAAGGATTCGAGGTCGAATCATTCTCACTCAAATACCAACATCTGACATTCAAATATAAAATCCACTTTGTTGAAGTTGATCTATATTATTTAAAGTAACTAAAAATCAAAAATCAAGTGTTTTGAATACTTTTTTCCCATCTATTATTGGCGCAAAATGGACGGCCGAAAGTAATAAGTTAGTTAGATATATGTCTTTAGGATACAAATTCTCGATCCGGTCATTTGATCAATGATCTATACATTTAAAAACCCCTACAAATTAATTTTTGTTAGGTTTCAAATGTGCTACACCGTTAAACTAACCACCTCACTATTTAGGCCGTCAGTTTTTACACTACTTGATACATGGGCAAAAAGTATTTAAAATACTTAATTTTTGGTTTATAAATACTTAAAATATTATAGATCAACTTCTAGATCTTGTATTCGAATGTCGTAAGATTGTATTTCCGTGAGAAAGATTTCACCTCGAATCCTTCCAGAATGACACAAGTCTATCTCTCTCAATATTTTTAATCCTTTAGATTGTTGGTTAAAATGGTACTATTTTCTAAACATGCAATGTGCTTACAAAATTAAATTAAGACAAGACAAAAATTATTATAATAACTTAGAAATAAATAAAGATTAAATATCTGGCCTAGGTTCAATCGTGATGTCGCTGCCTTAAAAGATCAAAATTTTGTCTTCTTAGCCAGATATTGAATCAACCTTGTCCCCTGGTAGTTAAACCCCTTCAGTACACCAACACTTGTCTTAAAACGATAGACAGAGCCTCTTACTCAAATGAAGATTGTCACCCGAGGAAGAAGAAGAGAAAAAAAACTCTTTTTGTGTAATAGCAGAGACATGACACAAGGAGGAGAGAGATAGTAATGGATATAGATGTTTCATATATTGAGAGTGGACAAAATAAGACTATATTTATAGCAGCTTGAACTCCCACGAGAATGTTGAGATGCACGATATCAAATCTCGTTTGATTGGGTCAAACTCAATATAAAATTCCGAAAAATCGCAAGAGAGAGAGAGAGAAAATTAAAAAAAAAACACGTGCACGAGACAGGAAAATACTCAAAATATCTGAGCATGCATTCTACTACAGTGTAACATACATCCATAAAATTCAACACTTTTCAAGCAAGAATGTTCAAAATTTTAATATTGAAGCAGTTTGATCTCCAAATTAGCCTCCCCATTCGATCCAAGTAGACACTTCTATCAAATATCTAGAATAATAAATAATAACCAAATTTATGTATGCACAAACTAATTGAAAACAAATCCATATACCAAAAAAAAAAAAAAAACTATTAAAATAGTAAGATAATTAAATGGGAATAGAGACCAGAAAAGGAAGTTAAATCACAGTAATACTTGTATCAACTTTGTATTTGGTTGCATGCACCAAATTTATACCATAAAAATTGTAAACAGATAATAATAACTTATAAGGTCATTTGCCAACAAAGTAAAAAACCAATAATCATCAACAACAATCATATAATACAACATTTAAACTTACATTTTACACTTCCCAATTGGATAACTCTGAAACTAGAACCAATACTCCACTATATTGTATACACCAAAATTACCTACATCTCTAAATTAACCAAAACCAACACACAGAAGAAAAGGATAAAGAAAATTACTGTAAAATAAAATAAAAAGACATTATTTCTAAACACATAATTAACATTGTATCTCTTGCCTTGACTCCCATTGCCACTTGAAGATATGAAGAACTCCCTCCACTCCACCCACCACCAGTATTTCCAAAATTACATACAACTCTAACCAACACAAGAAAAAGAAAAGGAAAAAAAAGATACAAAAATAACAAAAATCCTTCATTTTTAGATTACATAATTTAACATCATACCCTGCCTTGCCTCCCAATGCCACCTGAAGATGATGATGAATTCCCACCTCCACCACCACTTCCAAAGCTTCCCTGATGTTGATACATCTGCTGCCCCATCATCATCATCCCGCCGCCGCCGCCGCCGCCATACATTCCTCCTCCTCCTCCTCCTCCTCCTCCATAACCAACCCCATTGTTCCCCATATTGCCACTGCCTTCCTTGGATTGAGAAGATGAGCCTGTATTGCCCCCTTTCTCACCCTCCAATTCTCTGTACTTCTGGAGATAAATCTTGAGAGGCTCCACGTACTCTTCGAACCCCAGAGTGGTCATTGCCCACAAGAGATCGTCGCCGTTGATCGTCTTTCGCTTCTCCCTTTGGCATTTATCGGAGGCCTCACCGGTGATGAAGCTGATGAACTCGGAGACGCACTCCTGAACTGTCTCCTTGGCGTCTTTCGAGATCTTGGCATTGGCTGGGAGAGCCTTCTTCATGATTCTACTCACGTTCGCGATGGGAAGGAAGCGGTCTTGCTCTCTAGGGGATGAGAATTCGCTGTTTCCGCCCGCATTGTGACCACCGGATTCATTGTCGGAATCCGCCATGGATCAAAGCTTCAACTTTAATAGCGTATGGTGCAAATTTGGAGGTTTTGAAGAACAAGGATATCCAAATTCAGAGCTTTGAGCTAATATATGGGAGGGACACAATAGAGATTTGGACAATTAAGAATAGAAAAGCGAAAAAGTTATTTTTGAGGCTTATAGCTAAACACACTAGTAGAGACAACAACCAAAAGAGTGAAGATTTCTTTATTCAGGCCTCCACCGATCACCTTTATTGAAGTTTCAGCAAAAAATTTGATGTTTTGAGGAATACCCAGATGAAAATTTGAGGCAACTAATAGAGAATTGCTGAATTTGAGATTAGGGTTTCACAGAAAAAGACGGGGGTGTAATTTTTTTTTTTTTTATTTTTTGGGTTCTCTTTCTGGTAACCAGTATCAAAATCCCACCTTTATACAAAACTGGGCTAGACCAAGAGAAAATAAAGAAAACCCAGCTAGGAATTTGACTATTGTCAAAGGGATTCAAGAAACACCCAATCACAAAACTGTTTAGGGTTCAACGATAAGAGCACCATTAATCCCAAAATTGACAACCCAAAAAGTTACCTCTCGATGATCAAAGCAATCGGGAGTTTTCGAAACAGTATCAATTAGGGCTTCCCCATCTCGATTCAGCCAAAATGCCCTCTCACTTGAAGGAATTGAGAGAAATTAGGGTTCCAGAGAGACACAGAGAGAGAGAGAGACACAAAAAGAAGAAGGGGGGGAGTTTTGGAGCGATGGCCTGATCCGTTGGATCTGGGCCCTATATTAGTTGCAGAGCGACGCGTGGGTGAATAAAGACCGTTTGTTTCTCGATAAGTATGGCCACGTGGAGGAGTGATAACCGTTCGTTTCTCCATAAGTTCGGGCCAACTGGCATTTGGCCGTAGACATGGTGGGTGTCAAGTCGTCGGTGGGAGTGGGACCCACGTTTTCGGGAGGTGGTGCGACACGGGTGAGACGTACGTTGATGACGTGGTGCAACGGTTGCACTTAGTGAGCGGGGGAAAAACAAAACCTTTGTTCCAACAGGATATTATGAAAATATTGAAAACATGAGGAAAAAGAAAAGAAATACTATGAAAATAATTAAAATATTAAAATATGGAAAACATCAAGAGTCAACCATGAATATGACACCAGCCTACAATAGACTCTGGATTGCATATACCCATTTGCAGTGCTCTTTCACAACACTCCACAATTCAAAAGCTTTAGACTATACATTTGTCAACTCAAGCATCATCCCTTGCATTACAACTCACAGATACCAAGCTCAGTGCACCACTAGTTAAGTGACAAACCAAAACCTGGGAACAATTCCAAACAACAAGAGCCAACCCAAAAAAGCAAACAGAACTGGAACCTTCTACAAACAATGGAATTGCTTCAGTCACTCCATAACAAGCTTCAGCCATCAGAAAAGCACAAAGTATCAACCATGAGAACTACATCATGAGCATCCATACACATTGCATACCGGCTTTAAAAGATTTACAGAGTATCTATTCATTCAGTTGGTTTGGTTACAGACTATTTGAAGCTGGTAGGATTAGTATTGTTTTGTGTTTACAGTTATGATGTTTACAGTTATGATTGTGTTAACAAAAGCTACAAAAGAAACACCTGATGCCAACTAGCATCTGGGCTTAAAGAACAAAGTTGTGGTTCCTACGAATCTCTCTGTGCAATAGACGCATAGGTTGCTGGAAAATCGTAGAGCAACAGCTGCTGCAGAAACTGCATCTGTTAATGCACAGTTGATGAGGTATGCCATGTTAGAGGACTACATTCTACAGTGTCTCCATTCCATTTCTTGTACAGTTGTCGTCAACCTTTCATTTTTCCGGGTTTCTTTGAGACATCCTATTTGTCATCGCCTGCATCTTCTTCGTCATCGTCATCGTCATTTTCATCCTCTTCAGCTAGTTTGGTCAGCTCTTCTTGGATCATTAGTTTAATAGCAGCCTTCCTTGTAGTGAAGTCCATTCCATAATGGCTTGCTGTGGTGGTCCAAAAATGTAAGAGCAAAGGCTAAAAGTTTTTAAACAGATATAATTCAAGACATAAAAGAACTTACCAAGTTCCTTGAGAATGTCAGTAAAGGTAGCCTGAAATACAAAGTACGCAGAAAAATAGTTAATAAAACTGCAAAGAATATGGACATGAAAAATGAACAGATAGAGAATGCTAACAACTCTTTAAAGAGTTAATTCATTTCATGAGATCTTTTTGGTGTATATCACTCAGATCTTTCGTTCGCAAGTTCTATTTGCAACTGCATAACTCACCGTGTTGAAATCAACTTTGTTCAGAATTTCACAAATGGTCTTCCTTAATTCTTCCTTGCTTGGAACAGACTCTTTTGATTTAGCTTTACTTTTAATCACCTTTTCACCTTGAGAACATAAACACAAAAGCTTCAGAACAAAGAGTCTAGGTAATAGCAGTCTCCAACCAACATGACCCAGAACAACTTTCTGAGGCTTCTTTCTCTATGGTCCCTTTAAATAAAAATGGAACATAAATGAATAATAGTTGCCTTACTGAGCTTTACAATAAAGGTATTTGGAGACCGACAGCCAATGAAAAATGCCCAACAAATCATACATCACTTGCTTCGAGAATACCAATACAAATCAGTTCTATTAAATAATTTATCACACTGATCCAAGACAATCTTCAGTCCTTTTTAATCCATTTCTTGATTGAGAACAAACAAACAACTTTAGAAGTTTGCTGACATAGGATACTTTCTCTTTTCTTTCTTTTGGCAATATAAATTTCATTTAGCACTTGAAACTAAAGGAGTAGTTTCACAGCCTAAACCAAATAAAATTATCTACGATACAAGATAGTCCAAGAACATGACACAATTAACACAACAAAAGAGATCGGGCAAAGCAGCAGGACATAATACAAACTGTTATATGACATCCGAGGTGCGTCCAACAACAGGTGTCCGATAAGAGATGGATTCAAAATAGAAGTGACCATGCTTTATAATAAGACTGAAGGGATGAGCAAAACACAAAAAATATATGCATCCTCTCTGAAGTCTTTATATAAACGAACAGTCCACATTACAATTCCAACACATGTAACAAAATAAATACTACAAAAACAAAAGAAATAAGCAATTAATATAGTTTCACCTTTAAAATTGCAGAAGGGAATCAGCTTTTCAGTAATTGACTGTCAAGCTGCATTCCTTGGCTCGCAACATCACCACCTTGGTAAAAGTTTGATCCATTTCATGGTTGAAACACATAATCAAGAAAACTTTTACCTGAAGGAATGCTATTTTGTAATACAAATTTAATATGTAATCTTTCATATTCCAAAAGGTGTAAATTGAATAAGACAGCTGCTTGGCTGAAAAGGTCTCTGGAGGAAGCCCAGCATATGCTGCAAATTCACATAAAGAATTGTTTGGAAGAAACAAGGATGAAATAACAGCTTCTACATATTAACGAGGAAATGATCCAACAAATGAATAGGATAAATGTCACGGATAAGGCTGTTAAGATATGGGCTGGCACAGCTGACAAGGAGAGAATATATGTGTAATCAGTCAAGGCTTTAGTTTCAGAAAAGATTAAAGACCCAAACCGGGCCCTTTTATTTATAGTTTGGCATCCAGACAGGCCTGTCCCGGGCCTGGAGTGGTATCAAGCCCTGGTCAAACTTGCGCACATGAACAGGTAAATATGCAATCCAGGCTTTAGAGTTCATTTGATATTTTGCTTAAATAATTAATCAAACAGTTGCTTAGAAGCGGGCTGTAGGTTCTCAATCTTGTATACCAGGTGAGCAGTTCTAAATATAGGAAGTAGGAAATCAAAACATTTTACATGTAGTAACCTCTACAAACCCTTGAAATAACCTGGTCTTCCCATGTTCCAAATAACACATTTTTTTCTTTCCATCAGAGAAGTAAAGACCAGACGCCCTGCAGAGCTAGATGTCAGATAAGACCGAAGACAGGCCACTTTGTCATCCCTAAGAAGATATCCAGCTACAAAGGAAGAAAAAGAGGGCAGTAAAGCCAAGGAGTGACGAAGATAAGGGATGGAGGAAAAAACGACCAGACAAGACGGAAGAGGTTTTTTTTTCCTCCTTTCTTTCTTTTTCCATTATTGGTGGTGGTTGGCTTGGGGGTTTTGGTGGTGGTGGTTGTGTGTGTGAGGATAGTGCATGAGTGAACGTGTTTTCATCAAAACTTGATTTTTGTTCTACTTACTTCCTGGGAAATAGAACTGATCAATCTCACTTTATACATCTCCAAGTGACATCCTATTCAGCTTGTGCTTAGTATGACAGAGCATGAAGGTTAATATACAAATTATAGAAATATTCAAGGAAAAACAGATAGAAACTTCGAACTTGGTGCAAGAATTATCTTTCAAGGGTATTATGGAGGTTCTTTGAAAATGAAATAGAACTTATGCTGCAAGCTGAAAAAGCTGTTACGTGAGACCTCATGTGCCATTCCATGGATCATGGTATCCATCAGGAAATCACATTAGCTCAAAAGTCCTAGTAGAGCACATCTGCAATCACACATTTATGAACACAACCAGAACTGATGAAATGCATCTTTATGAAAATGTTTAGATCCTTACTAAAACAATATCTAATTTTTTTTCATGTCTATGTCAAAGCCAGATTATAGGCGTACCAAGCAAGAATAAAGGAGGAGGGTTGCATTAGGTATGTATCTCCCTAGCATTAAACTTTGTACAGGACTCTAGCCTAAAACGATACATATTGAGCATTCCCGAGGAGAAGATGACCCTTAACTTAATGGAGCAAAAGGATTATTGTAGCTGGACCTCCAAAAACTGGGATAAGAGCACTATAATGCTTAATTTCATACATTTTGATATAAAAGTAAAAACTTAGAATCTAAAGGGATATCCACCATAGTTTAAAAATAGGAATTTAGTTGCAAATATGGTACAAATGAATTGGCAAAGAATAAACAACTAATTTCCTGGCAGCACCATACAACCTATCCAAGGTACGTACCAGGAATGGTATGAAGACCCAACTGTTCCATAACAATGTATGAGCAAAAATAAAATGGGTTTGAAGGCATACCAGATGCTTTCTCCTTGGGATCTGTTTTAGAAGAAACGCTTTTCTTTTTAGGTAGCTCGACACCTTTCTGCTTCCTTGAAAAGACCTTAGTACCTCCATTGGTCTTATCCTCAGCATTTTGATGTTTGGAAGATGATGATTTTGGACTTTTTGCAGCTGTTGGAGAAGAAATCTTTTTGGGGGCAGCGGACACCTTCAACTTCTTTGTATCAGCAGAGCCCCCCCGTTTTGGAGATTTCATCTCCTGCCTGCCTTTTCCCGAGTCATCATCATCCTTGTCATCTTCTGATGCTTCTTCAGATTCAATTTCTTTCTCCTTGCTCTCAAAATTCTCAGCCGCATCATCCTCAGCAGGAACACCATCTTTGTCTTCGTCTTCATCTTCTGTTTCACGTGTCCCCTTCCCTTTCGTTTTTTCTGTATCCGTACTCTTGATATCTTCCTGCAGTGGTAGAATTATGAAGCAAGCTATATCTCAAAGTTGATTTGACAAGGTCAAGTGCATATATGCTATATCAATTGCGCCTATTGGCCAGTATCATCATCATCATCATCATCATCATCATCATCTACAAGTCTCCAGTCAAAATAGTAACCATGATTAAGGAGAACTCCAAAATAAGAAGGCTTTACCAAAGATGAAGACAAAGAGGGACTTGCCCCCAAAATCCTAACCAAGGAAACATGGGCAAAAGAGGAACTTGCCGTAAAACTGAAAAGGCACATCATGCAGGGACATCGACATAATGTCCCACACTGTAAGCTCAACAATCAAGGAGCAGCTTGCAAATATCAAAAATACTCTACTACAGATTTTTGTGCAATAAACAATCTTTGATGAGCTATTTAATTGGTATTTTCGCAGAAAAATGGCTCTGCCAAGAGACGAGAGAAATTTATGACTCTTGTCGGCCTAAAGTCAGTTTGTCTGAATTGGTGCCAAATCCTATCCAAGGAACTAAAGACAACGGAGGGCATGTCACGTAACTGTTGGCCCAGAGGCCTTTCACCTTATTCACCTTAGTTTTGATGATGACTAACATATGAAGGTTAGTTTACTAATGATCTTGTGTTTAATAAGCTTCAGATATTGATCAAGATCTTAATAGGTGATTAGCTTCAACAAAAAATTCAAAATCAAGTTTTGGAGCTAACACAAGTTGATTCAAGAGCTCACGCGTCAAGATTGCATCTAGCACTCGGAAGGGGTCAAGTTCTATGGATTGAGTTTGGATCGAGTCGTCTTGAAGAAGGAGTTCTACAAGAAGACTTTAGTCTAGGTTTGTTTTAGTTTTGTTTTAGATCTTGTGTAATGGTAGACCAGTGTTGATATGCTCAAGTTCACACACACAAAAGTCAAAAGTTTATTGGTTTCAATTTAACCGGTTTTGAATTTTCAAAGTATATATATTGTTTCATGAATAGATTTCATCTAAAGTAGTTTACATAGTTTATATGTAAAGTGGATTCATCCATATACATTGTTTGGTTCATAATATTTAGAAACTTACTTTGATGTATATCTAGTTCATGGTTTCAAGTTTTATTTTTAACAAAACTTAGTTTTAGATTTAATGTTAAAAATATAGATATATCATTTAACATGTGCATTGAATTCTATCCATACACAATATGCCTCAATAGTGTTTCTATATCATGTTTTTGTATTTATACAAGTTCTAGAGAAAACGAATTTTCATTTCAAAATCTAAGTTTTAGAAAATACCATTCTTGGTGTCAAACTAAATTTCTATATCACAAAAATAGTTCAAATTGTTTGAAATATGTGTTAAATTTTAGTCACACATATTTGTTCTTCAAATATTTATAAGAATTTATTTTTGTGGATTTTATGTTATATTTTGGGATTTTATAGGTATTTAAAAGCCAACATTTCAAACCCTATAACCCTGTTTTTTGGGCTGCTAACGGTCGACCGACCGGTCGACCAAAGCCTGAATCGGTCGACCGACGTGCACAGAAGTGCACACGCTTTAGCGATCGACCAAGCGGTCGACCGTTCCAGAGACTCTGCTCTCTGGAAATGGCCCCGGTCGACCGACCAACCAAAGAGACCAGCTCTCTGGTTCTGGCCTCAGTCGACCGTCAGGCAGTTTGCCTTGGGGCGGTCGACCAATAACCCCAACGGTCAAAAATCCGACCGTTGGCGGTCGACCGACAGGTTATTTCTGACCTGTTCTGGACCCCAACAGCTAGTTTTTCAGTCCCCTATAAAAATAGGTTTTTGAGGCCAGTTTTCACCAAGATTTTCAAGAGCAATTTTTTTCCATCTTCTTAAGTGTTTTCAGCAAGTTTTAAAAAGAAGTTTTTGTTCTACAAATCTCTTATCTTTTATTTGTTTCAAAGTTTCTGGAAAATCAAAGAAAACGAATATTTGAGAATTCTAGTTTTGTTATTCATTTCTTTATCTATCAAGAAGTTTTTCCCAAGAGTTTTTCTTTATTATTTTTTTCCAAAATACTATGTTTTCTCACACTTGAGCTATCAATTCAAAATCTATCTTTAGGATCTTTGTTTGCGAGAAAAATTATGATCTTTCAAGATCACCAAGAGAGAGTTTGTGATCGTTAGATCACTAAGTTTTATTTCTTCTTTGTTTTGTACTAGGCTTAGTGCCCACCTCTTGTGTAGAGATTTTGTGTATTGAGAGAGGAGTCGTGTACTCCCGGTGTAGAGTTGTAATTCCTTGGTGGAGGTCCCTTTGTGGAAGGTCCTGTGTGGACACAGTAAAAATCCTTCTGTGTGAAGGCGAGGACGTAGAGTAGCAGCTCGAATCTCGAAACATATCCTCGTGTTTGCGTTTGGACTTTCTCTCTAACTCTCTCTCTCTCTCTTTATATCTTGTATTGATTTATATTGTTCATATTCATACTAGATATAATTTGTGTGCGCCTACACTTATGTTCAACCAAGAGAGCTTATTAAAGCACCTCAACTCTTAGTTTAGAAGGATCTAGAGGTGTAGTTTCAGAGCCCTTCACGGGAAATTCGGGCTCACTCTTGGTTACACATAATGTGTTTGCAATTAAGTTTTAAATTCTATATCATTTGCCCTAGATTAGCTTGTACACCTATTCACCCCCCTCTAAGTGTACTTTCAATTGGTATCAGAGCCTATGCTCCTGATATTCGGTTTAAGCACCTAGGAGTGAGATCTTGGATTGCTAATCTAGTCATTTGCATTACACACATATTAGTTTACACTCATGGACTATCTTACCCCTCCCATGTATGATGTTTCTAACATTGACATATGAAAATTCAAAATAAGCGCATACCTCAAAGCCGTAGGATTGCATGTTTTCCTTGCCACTACAAAGAAATCATATGTTGATAATGGCAAGCACCTAGAGGCCAATACATAAGCCATGGAGGCACTTAGGCACACACTTGACAAAAACTGTTGGCCCAAAGGTCTTCCACTCTAGTTTTGATGATGATTAACTCATGTAGTTATGTGTACTAATAATCTTGTGTTATTTAGTTTCAGATCATTAATCAAGTTATTAGTTGGTGATTAGCTTCAACAAGATGATTTGGAAGCTTTCACATGTTGATTCAAGAGCCCGAGCGTCAAAGATCATATATAGCACTTGCTCGGTGGATCAAAGAGTTTTGGATCGAGTCAGCTTGGAGATTGCGCTCTACAAGAAGACATCGGTACCTAGTTTAGTTTTGTGTTTAGATCCAAATTGTAAAGATTAGAATAGTATGATATGCTCAAGTTCACAACACACACGTTTCATGTTTTAAATATTGGTTTTCAGTTTTTCCGTTTTTGGTTTAACCGATCTTGGTTTCATGAATAGATAGATCAAAACAAGTTTAAATGATTTTATGTATAGTAGATTCATTCTATATACATGCATGCTTATCTTCCTAGACAAACTTAGTTTTGACTCACTTATTCATGTGTTTTATGTTTTAGTATTTTTAACAAAACATATTTTGGAATTAAAGTCAAAAACATGGATATATATATATGTTTCATGTATATAGGATTATATCCATATACATCATGCCTAAATGTTGTTTAATATCATGTTTTTGTATTTGGATGAGTTTTGGACAAAATGTATTTTCTATTCAAAAATCCAAGTTTTAGAAAATACAAGTTTTGGTTTTTGGCAAAATTTCTATAACACAAAAATGTTTCAAAATGTTTGAAATTTGTGTTGAAATTTTTAACACAAGTTTATATTTCAATATAAAATGATAAAACCATTTTTGTGTAATTCTGGAGATTTTATGGGAATTTATTGGATAATAAATACCTTGTTTTTCTGGCTCAGAACTGCAGCTGCCAGGCTAGGTCGGTCGACCGACGGTCGACTGAACCATGTAGCCGGTCGACCGAAGCTGTCGACCGACGTGCACGGATACGTGCACGCTGGCTGCCCCATAAGCCGGTCGACCGCACGGTCGACCGACTGAGAGCAGTTTGCTCTCTGTTTGCCCCCGGCCGACCGAGCGGTCGACCGGAAAGAGAGAGTTGCTCTCTGTATCTGGGACGGTCGACCGCACGGTCGATCGGTTGCTGACAGCGGTCAAAATATGACCGTTGGCCAGTCGACCGAGCGGTCGACCGGTAGTTCATTTTTGGCAGGATCTGCTGCCAACGGCTAGTTTTCCAATGGCCTATAAATACCCCATTGGAAAGAGGTTTTCTCTAAGATTTTTTGTGCAAATTTTCCTGACTCTCTAGTGTTTTCACAGCAATCAAAAGAATTTTTGGGCTTTAAATTGAACAATCTATTTGGTGTTTTTTTGCTAGGGTTTGGAAAATCAAGAAAGGGTTTTTGGGAAAGATTTTGATTCAACTTCTTCATCTTGGTTTCTAGTTTTTCCCAAAGATTTTCTTTGAGTTTTTGATTTCCATTCCTTTGGTTTTCTCCACACTTAAGCTACATCTACTATCTCATTCTATAGGATCTTTGTGTGGGAAAGAAATTGTTTGTGGTTGTTGTTTAGACCACCAAGTTGTAAACCCTACATTTGCTTGACTTTGTGCCTTTCCCTCAAGGAGGAGGTTGTGCATTTGGGTTGTATCCCTCAAGTTGTGAGGTGATCCTTGTGTTGCTTTGTGCTAATCCCTCAAGTTGTGAGGTGATTGTTTGTTGGCTTGGAGTTGTGCCTCAAGGAGGAGGTTGTGTTTGTAAGGAGAGGAGTTGGGTACTCCTTGTAATTGTTATTGCCCCAAATCCTCGGTGGAGGTTCCCTTTGTGGGAGTCCTTTGTGGACAAGCTAGTGGACTTGAAATCCTTCTGTGTGAAGGCGGGGATGTAGAGCTGGGTGCTCGAACCTCGAAACATATCTTGTTGTTTGCGCTTGATCCCTTGGCTCTTACTCTCTCTCTCTCTCTTTACTTTGTGCCTTGCATCAATTCATATTGTTCATTCATAATTATTTGCTTGGCTTGTTTGAGTGTGCATCTCTTGTTAATTGCAATTAGTTTTTAAATTCCTCATTAAGTTCATTAGATTAGCATTATCACCTATTCACCCCCCTCTAGGTGATTTCAAAAACATCTTTCTTTGATTTCTCATTGTGATTCCGCTTTTGTAGTGTGAAAAACATTGACTTCTCCCAAGAAACAAACGACACATGTTTTGGAGAAGGAACCCATGGTGGATGAGTATGACGAAGATTGCTATATGGTCCAAGAGATTGACTCCTTTGAGGTACACTCGGATACTCATCTAAATGATAGTGCTAGTTCTTCATGTGATGATAATGCTATAGATGCACATGTTTCAAATGAAGAACTATCCATGTTTTATGAAAACTTGCTTTCAAAGTACAAAACTTTAAAAAACAAGAGGTTTAATTTAAAAAGGAAAAATAAAAATTTATTTTCTAAACTTGATTTGGTTTTACAAGAAAGGGTTGAGATTTCAAATAAGAGGGACTCATTAAAAGTTCAACTTGACCTTACTTTAAATGAAAATAAAATTTTGAAAAATGAAAATGAGTTTGATCTTGTTTTGAAGAAAAATGAGGTTTTGTCTTCAAAACTTGATTTTATTTTAAAAGAAAATGATTTTTTAAAAATAAAATTGTTTTAATTTCAAAAGAATTAGATTTTGTTTCAAATGAAATATCTTTGAAAAATGATTTGGCTTCTCATTCTTATCATGATTCCATTGTTATACCTTCTATTCATAAGAATGCATGCTCCACTTCTTCTTCAATAATTGAAAATGATATTTGCACTTTGAAAAAAAGTGTAGATTGTTTAGGCTCCACTTTGAGCCAATGCGCCATGAACCACACACGTTTGGAATCCATGTTTCAGAAGAAACGTGCTCCACATATTCATGCACACTCATCACGGCGTACACATGCTTCTTATGCTCTCACACATGAGTATATGTATACTCATGTATACACTTTACACATTGTGGATGTAAGGGCTACCTTGCAAAATTTTGTTATGATAGAATAAATATTTCAAATTTTGTAAATAAATTTGTTTGGGTTAGAAAAAGTGCTAACCCCCATGGACTCAAGAAAGTGTGAGTACCAAAATCCACCCCTATTGTATTTGATGTAGGTGTGGGCTCTCACACGGCGTGAGAGTATTGGTGCATTGATGGTGGATGCGATCCAAGTCTAAAGATCATATTTTGGATGCATCACTTTCAAGGGATGTTTGGTGGGAGGACCACCATGGTTTGAAGACCTAGAGATTGGTTCATTAGTTTTGGTAACTATATCTAACTCCTTATTTATGTTTACATGCTTTTATATGAATGTTTTATAGCATGTCTTGGTTTTCATGTTCATTATGTTAAATGCAATTTTCATTAGATATGTGATATACATAAATAGTCTTTGAGATACACCCATATTTATAGGGACTTGTATTTTTGTGTTCTCACTATAATTTAACTACTATGTATATCCTAGTTCTAAAACACGTGCATTTAACCTAATGATCATATTTGTTTATGTTTTATGCTTCATGTTTAGATTACATGTTTAGATGTAACTTATTAAAACTGTAGGATCTAAAAATTATATCAACACAATACTCAAATAAAGATAATTAGCGTTAAATAAAATAACTTGCAGGAAAGAAAATAAATCTCAGAAAATACAAACGCAAACACAAAAGATTTTATCCTGATTCGGTCCTCTTGACCTACATCCAGTCCCCAAGCAACCCACTTGAGATTTTCCTTATCCTTGGTTTTGTACACCCAAAATCAACACCTGTATACCACTTGACAAAATACCCTTTGTCAAATGTGTACAACTCTTCTTACACCAAGAAGACAATACCTTGTACAACTTCTCTTCTACACCAAGAAGACGCTCTTTTACAATACTTCACTTTGAGTGATTACAATCAAACCTATAAGCCTTGAAACTTGTATATGATCGTGAATAAGGACCCTTATAGGTGGACTCTCGAAATTCTTCATTAGAGAATTGGAATTTGTGTGAAGAACAGAAAGTAAAACTAGTTTTCTGAAAACAGAATTTTGACCAGAGTTTTTGGACAGAAAACTAAGATTTTAATTGGTGTATTTAAGCCTAGGATAACATCCCTATTTATAGCTGAAATCTATAGTCAGTTAGGGCAGTTATCAGGACAAATTTGAATATTGAAACATTGGATAAACACTAAAAAACCAATAACTGTTTAACAGTCAGAAACTGTTATAAGTCGACTAGGGTAGGGAGTAAGTCGACTAGGGGAACAAGATTTGCCTGGGTTAGTCGACTAGTCAAAGAAGCAAGTCGACTATAAATATATGATACAGATATGCAAGTCTCTGGAAACTACTATTAGTCGACCAACAGAAATGATTAGTCGACTACAACATGGATTAGTCGACTAGTAATGTTGATAAGTTGACTAATGCTGCTAACTGTCAAGAAACAGAAGTTGATATCTTTTCAGAACAGGACTTAGTCGACTATAGGACTTTGATAAGTCGACTAGCAATCTTATTAGTCAACTATAGAAAGGATCAAGTCTACTAATAGGACTATTTTGTGTATTTGATCAAGGCTTTTAACAAATATCTAAAAATACACAAAAATAGTACAAATTATATTTGTTGTCATCAAAATAAGTTCCAACATTCTCCCCTTTTTGATGATGACAATGTGTGTATGCACAAGCTCCCCCTATAGAGAAACTCCCCCTGCAGAAAACATGTTATAACAATATATATAACAAGTGTTCTCCTGCATCATAGCATACATATGATATATTTTCAAATGTTAGAAATAACTTATATCATCAGGAATTCTCTTTTCTTTGTATGGAACATATAAGAAAAAACATTGTTAATGGCACCAATCATAACATGATCAAAATATTAACCTTTAGGAATCCAAACCCAATTTGAATTTAGTTTTCATATGTTAGTATAAACATAATTGCATGAATTACATATATGATGTATATATGATGCAATATAAGCATTTTTATCCATATTATCTAGATTTTTAGGAATCCAAATATATTTAACTTTGATTTCATGGTCTTCTTAAAAGAATTATCATTATTCTTTTTGTAGACATTATTTTTTGAACAACCAAGACCATATGCTTATCTTTTGAAAATCTAAGTCCAAAATGATTATATGAAATCTTTTGATATGACAATATATCATTTAAATTTTCTTCTCTTTTATTAAACTTTGTCACTTTATTCAAAAATTCTTCATATTTATCTTTGAAACTTGTCATGTCTTTATCTAAAACAGAAATTCTTTCATTTAAAGACATAGTTTCTCTTTTAAGCAAAACATTCTCTTTAAAAAATTCTCATTATCCCTTTTTAAAGATAATATAACTTTTTCAAAGTCTTCCTTTTGAGAATTTACAGAAGAAATTTGAGTAATATAAACAGAATTTTCTTTGATGAGTCTTTCATTTTCCTTTGAAAAAACTTTATTTTTCATCTTTTCATTCTTAAGATCATTATATAACTCATAAAATGCATCTAATAGTTCAGTATATTGTACCTCATTTTCTTCTTGAGCCATAAAACAAATATTGGCATGTTCAGCGGTTTCTTCTTCATCTGAGGAAGATGAATCACTATTCTCTCATGATGTTTGATAATCTTTCTTCTTTTTAAACTTTTTGCTCTTGAATTTCCCTTTATTTTTGAGCAATGGGCAATTCTTCTTCATATGACCTGTTTTATTACAATTAAACATATAGTATTAAACTTACCTCGCTTCAAGAACTTTCTGAATTTTCTTGAGAACATTGCCATCTCCTCTTCATCATCATCTGAATTGTCTATGTCTGAAGATGTATGGAAGGCAAGTACTTTCTTCTTTGATTGAAGTTGATGTTCATCATTCTTCCGATCTTCAAGTTGCACTTCATATGCCATTAAATTACCAATAAGGTTTTCTAATGACATTGTTGAGAGATCATTTGCTTCTTCTATTGCAGTGATTTTCTTCTCCCAATCTGATGTGAGTGCACGAGAACCTTTCTAACTTTTTCCACTTGAGTGTATTCCTTTCCAAGTGATGCTAAGGAATTTGTAATGTCCGTGAATCTTGTAATCATTTCTGAAATTGTTTCATTCTCCTTCATTTTGAAGAGTTCAAACCTGTGAACAAGAACAGAAATTTTAGACTCTTTAACCCTATTTGTACCTTCATGGGTTACCTGTAAAATCTGTCATATTTGATTTGCAGATATGGTCGTTGATACGCGATTGAATTCTTCTTTATTCAAGGCACAAAAAAGCGCATTCATTGCTTTGGCATCAAGGTCTGCAGACTTCTTTTGTTCTTCACTCCATGCACTGTAATTTGTGGTCGACTTGGTGTACGATGTTTCTACTATGTTCTAGAGTTCATAGTTGAGTGATTGCAAGTAGATCTTCATTTTACACTTCCAGTAGTTATAATTTGAACCATCAAATAGTGGTGGACGTTGTATAGAATGTCCTCTAAATTGTGATGAAGGAAACTCCGTTGCCATCTTTGTAGGGTGCTGATCGGGTATGCAGGGCTCTGATACCAATTGTACGATCTAAAAATTATGTCAACACAATACTCAAACAAAGATAATTAGCGTTAAATAAAATAACTTGCAGGAAAGAAAATAAATCTCAGAAAATGCAAACGCAAACAAAAGATTTTATCCTAATTCGATCCTCTTGACCTACATCCAGTTCCCAAGCAACTCGCTTGAGATTTTCCTTATCCTTGATTTTGTACACCCAAAATCAACACATGTACACCACTTAACAAAACACCCTTTGCCAAATGTGTACAACTCTTCTTACACCAAGAAGACAATACCTTGTACAACTTCTCTTCTACACCAAGAAGACGCTCTTTTACAATACTTCACTTTGAGTGATTACAATCAAACCTATAAGCCTTGAAACTTGTATGTGATCGTGAATAAGGACTCTTATAGGTGGACTCTCGGAATTCTTCATTAGAGGATTGGAATTTGTGTGAAGAACAGAAAGTAAAACTAGTTTTCTGAAAACAGAATTTTGACCAGAGTTTTTGGACAGAAAACTAAGATTTTAATTGGTGTATTTGAGCCTAAGATAACATCTCTATTTATAGCTGAAATCTATGGTCAGTTAGGGCAGTTATCAGGACAAATTTGAATATTGAAACATTGGATAAACACCAGAAAACCAATAATTGTTTAACAGTCAGAAACTGTTATAAGTCGACTAGGGTAGAGAGTAAGTCGACTAGGGGAACAAGATTTGTCTGGGTTAGTCGACTAGTCAAAGGAGCAAGTCGACTATAAATATATGATACAGATATGCAAAGTCTCTGGAAACTACTATTAGTCGACCAGCAGAAATGATTAGTCGACTACAACATAGATTAGTTGACTAGCAATCTTATTAGCCGACTATAGGAAGGATCAAGTCTACTAATAGGACTATTTTGTATATGTGATCAAAGCTTTTAACAAATATCTAAAAATACACAAAAAATAGTACAAATTATATTTGTTATCATCAAAATAAGTTCCAACAAAAACTTGTGTTTATACTTATACAATTATACAACTAGTGAGCCACATTTGATTATCATGTATTTGTGCTTTATTACTCATTTGTACCCATTAGATGTACCTGTATAACCTTATTTTGATGATTCTTGTATCTTTACTTGTTTTCCCTATTTTTGTACATGTTTTCATAAAAATTATGTTTAGCTTCACGTATATGTTAATTTTATTCAAAACTAATAGATATACATGTATATCCTAGAGTCATTGCCTTCATGCAATATTCTTTTGTGGACTCGTTTATGTTTGGGATATGTATGTAACAAAACATACATATACCTTGAAGCTCGTTTAGTTTTTGATAAAAATAAAATTTCTTGTGTTTTGATGATTTCTAGTTTTTGATAAACGAAATTTCATATGAGCTTCATTGCTCAACTCTATGATTATGTTCATTACATGATTCTTACACTCAACATATTTTGTTTACTCATGGTTTTGTTTCATGAGAATATATATGCTTTATTGCTTCTTGAGTGTCGATTCTCGTATAATTTTCATATTTCATGGACACATTTGTGTTTTATTCCTTACTTGAAGGATTTCAAAATAATTTTGAAAATTACTTTAAATTAGTTCATTATTCTTCAATTTGGTAGTGATTTTCAAACTATACTAAAATGATTTTCAAATCATATTTTTGAAAACTCCTACCTTCAAAGGCAGTTGGATGGGCGACTATGCATTGTATGCTCTTAAATGAAAATATATTTCAATCATGTACATGAAAGGGAGGTAGTTATGAGATATACATAATTTTTAGTGAAAATTCATTTTGTATACTCATGTTTTCTATACAAGTATGGATCATATCTAAATTAACATTATATTGCTCTAATACATATATATGATTTTGATTGTGCTTATTTTACAATGTCCATACATTTTTTAAAAGCACAAATTATTTTTTGTTAAGCTTGATTTAGTCCTTAAAGTCAATTATTTTTCAATTGGTATCATATACAAGCTTATGCATGATTTTTATTGGTATTTCACACAGGGGGAAAAATTTCTTGTTTTATCTTTCAATTGGTTTTATTTTTCAATTGGTATCTTACTCACTCTTTGTGATAAAAATACTTTGTTTTGATATATGCTAACATTTTCAATATTGGTATCAATAATCTTAAATTGGTATTATTCTCAATTTGATATCTTTATTGCAAAATGGTTTGTGTTTACCTAAAAAAATTATTGGTTTTTACTTTCAGTTGATATCATGTCTTTCTATTGGTATTAATTCATAAAAAGACTGTTTCATTTCAATTGATAAAAAGTTTGTTTCTTTCAATTGGTTCTTTCAATTGATTATTTTTATTGGTATCAAAATTTTGTTTTAAAAAATAATTATTGGTATTGTTTGTTTTTCCTCACCCCTTTGTTGATGATTGATAAAAAGGGGGAGAGATTTAGGATTATATATGCATGTTTTATTAAGTGTTTGTGTGTGTGTGTGTATATATATATATATATATATCTTGTTTTTATTGGCATCTTGAGCTACATTGCTTATCTTTATTGTTTTATTCATATGCATGACTTAAAGGGGAGCTTCTATGAAGCCTATACTTAATGAATGCATATATAACCTCATAAGTTTTGTCATCATCAAAAAGGGGAAGATTGTTGGCCCAGAGACCTTTCACCTTAGTTTTGATGATGACAAACTTATGAAAGTTAGTTTACTAATGATCTTGTATTTAATAAGTTTCATATATTGATCAAGATCTTAGTAGGTAATTAGCATCAACAAAGGATTCAAATCAAGTTTTGGAGCTAACACAAGTTGATTCAAGAGCTCGCGCGTCAGATTGCACCTAGCACTCGGAAGGAGTCAAGCTCTATGGATCGGTTTGGATCGAGTCATCTTGAAGGAGGAGTTCTACAAGAAAACCTTGGTCTAGGTTTGTTTTAGTTTTGTTTTAGATCTTGTGCAATGGTAGACTAGTGTTGATATGCTCAAGTTCACACACACAAGTCAAAAGTTTATTGGTTTTGGTTTAACCAGTTTTGAATTTTCAAAGTATATATATTATTTTCATGAATAGATTTCATCTAAAGTAGTTTACATAGTTTATATGTATAATGGATTCATCCATATACATGTTTGGTTCATAATGTTTAGAAACTTACTTTGATGTATATCTAGTTCATGCTTTTAAGCTTTGTTTTTAACAAAACTTAGTTTTGTATTTAATGTCAAAAACATAGATATATCATTTACCATGTGTATTGAATTCTATCCATACATAATAAGCCTCAATAGTGTTTCTATATCATGTTTTTGTATTTATACAAGTTTTAGAGAAAACAGATTTTTATTTCAAAATCTAAGTTTTGGAAAATACCGTTTTTGGTGTCAAACTAAATTTCAATATCACAAAAATAGTTCAAATTGTTTGAAATATGTGTTGAATTTTAGTCACATATTTGTTCTTCAAATATTTATAAGAACTTATTTTTGTGAATTTTATGGGATTTTATGGGTATTTAAAAGCCAACATTTCAAATCTTATAACTACTAACGGTCGACCGACCGGTCGACCGAAGCCTGAATCGGTCGACCGATGTGCACAGAAGTGCACCAGCTTTAGCGGTCGACCGAGTGGTCGACCGTTCCAGAGAGTCTGCTATCTAGAAATGGCCCCGGTCGACCGACCAGAGAGACCAGCTCTCTGGTTCTGGCCTCGATCGACCGTCGACGACAGGCAGTTTGCCTTGGGACGGGGCGGTCAACCAACCGGTCGACTGATAACCCCAACGGTCGAAAATCCGACTGTTGGTGGTCGACCGACAGGTCATTTCTGACCTGTTTTGGCCCCCAACGGCTAGTTTTTCAGACCCCTATAAAAATGGTTCTTTGAGGCCAGTTTTCACCAAGATTTTCAAGAACAATTTTTCCCATTTTCTTAAGTGTTTTTAACAAATTTTAAAAGAAGTTTTTGCGCTACAAATCTCTTCTCTTTTATTCGTTTCAAAGTTTTTGGAAAATCAAAGAAATCAATATTTGGGAATTCTAGTTTTGTTCATTTCTTTATCTATCAAAAAGTTTTTCCCAAGAGTTTTTCTTTGTTATTTCTTTTTCAAAATATTTTGTTTTCTCACACTTGAGCTATCAATTCAAAATCTATCTTTTAGATTTTTTTTGGTGAGAAAATTGATGATCTTTCACGCTACAAATCTCTTCTCTTTTATTCGTTTCAAAGTTTTTGGAAAATCAAAGAAAATCAATATTTGGGAATTCTAGTTTTGTTCATTTCTTTATCTATCAAAAAGTTTTTCCCAAGAGTTTTTCTTTGTTATTTCTTTTTCAAAATATTTTGTTTTCTCACACTTGAGCTATCAATTCAAAATCTATCTTTTAGATTTTTTTTGGTGAGAAAAATTGAGGATCTTTCAAGATCACCAAGAGAGAATTTGTGATCATTAGATTACTAAGTTTTATTTCTTTACTTTGTGCTAGGCTTAGTGCCCACCTCTTGTGTAGAGGTTTTGTATATTGAGAGAGGAGTTGTGTACTCCCGGTGTAGAGTTGTAATTCCTCGGTGGAGGTCCCTTTGTGGAAGGTCATGTGTGGACATAGTGAAAATCTTTTTGTGTGAAAGCGGAGACGTAGAGCAGTGGCTCGACCTCGAAACATATCCTTGTGTTTGCGCTTGGACTTTCTCTCTAACTCTATCTCTCTTTATATCTTGCATTGCTTTACATTGTTCATATTCATATGCTAGATATAGTTTGTGTGTGTCCACACTTGTGTTCAACCAAGAGAGCTTATTAAAGCACCTCAACTCTTAATTTAGAGGAATCTAGAAGAGTAGTTCTAGAGCCCTTCACAGGGAATTCAGGCTCACTCTTGGTTACACATAGTGTGTTTGCAATTAAGTTTTAAATTCTGCATCATTTGCTCTAGATTAGCTTGTACACCTATTCAACCCCCCTCCCTTTCTAGGTGTACTTTCAATAACTAAGTACGCAAGTTGGTAGGTGGGACTGCTAAGATTCTTGGTAGGAATTGCATCTAACTCTAATGTGACAAATAAGCTAAAGGAAAAAATAAAATCAACCAAACTTTTAAGAGGCTTTAATGGCAAGGAAAAAAATCATATGAAAATTAAGATAATATACAAGTACTAGAGAGAAGAAATAAGAACCTTCTTTGACCACTTTCCTGAAAGTCCTCCGGAGCTTTTTGATCCACTCCCTTTAGCCCCCCTCTTCCTTTTTTTATATTTTGTTGACTGCTACAAATGAAGGCAAGGAACATAATGATGAGTCATACAAAACATTTAATTTTGTATTAGAAAATTTTATCCTTCAAGGCAAACCTGCTCTTTCTCAGAAAGTATCACATCAGTTGTAGCATGAGGTGCCACCATAAAGTCCAATAGCATTGCAACTAGTTCCTCCTGCCAGCAAATCTCAACCTCGCTATTACAAGTTATCGACTTAAATCTTCAGAGGCCTCAAGCTTGAAATATACATGAAATGTAAAAACAATTTAAACCAACGAACCTTCCTTGCATTAGATTTAGCTTTCAATACAGGTATGTCGAACAAGTCGCAGAAATCCAGTAATGTATCTTTCACACATTTATCAAGTTTCTCCTTTACCTTGTTTTTTGTTTATCCTACAAGCAAATTTGAAGATTAGAAATCCAAATCATCATATTAAATGCAAACCTAGTACTTGTAGTCACAAGAATCTCTAAAATATTTTATGGTTCAGTTTACTGAGTACTCCTGAAGTATGCAAAGTCCCCTAAAGAAGGCCCATACCTCACTCTCATGCCACACAAATCCAGAGAATTGTAGAATGTGATTTTTATAATTATTGGCCTGCAAAAGACAAGCAAAATCAACTTTCTGTAAGAGAAAAAGGTGAGAATAGACGATCTTACCAAATGATCAAAAAAAAAAAAAAAATAACGAAAAGGTACTTAAGAGAATAAGCCAGTTAAGGGACCAAATGGTGACTAATTATCACGGTCATCTAGAAAAAAGCCAAAAGAATAAAGAAAATGAGCGTCCTTAGTCTAATCCGAGGTTGCGTTGTGAGATATGTTGTCCGCGTGCATCGCCTAACCAGTAGCACATATTTGGGCAGTGTGCGCTACCAGTGCCCGCATGCACAAGGCAAATAGAGGGAATGCATAAATGGTTGTGGGTATAAACTCATAACACATAGCCTTTGGTATTCAACACCACCCCCCCCCCCCCAAAAAAAAAAAAAAAAAAAAAAAAAAAAACCCAACAAAAAACTCCCACAAACAAATAAAAAGAAAAAAAAAATGAAACAAAAGGAAAGGTATGAAAGGGAAAATACTCAAATAGATTATGGCAAGCAGCCATTTCGACCTTCCCCAGTCCCTGCTTCACCAAAAGCGTCAAGCATCACCAACGAGGTTCACCAAAGATACCAACAACGTACTTCATGACTTTTCTGCAGTTATTTTTCTTTTCCTTTTGAGTTTTTTCTTTTCCTTTCTGGCCCTTCTCTATTTCTCAGTGTACACCTTTTTGGCAGTCTCGTCCTCCATCTCCAGAGTCTTGTTCTTTTTCTTCTCTTCTCATCATCTTCTTCTTCCGACTTCTTGTTCTCCAGTCAGTCTTGTTCTTTATGCCTTTTATTTTTTCTTGTCAGTCCTGTCCTTCCTCTACTTCTTTTCCTTCCTCCTTTGGTTCTCCTCCTCTTCTTCTCCTCCTCTGCGCCTTCTTCTTCTCAGTTCTCTTGCACAGTGGCTACACCAACAATGGCAGTCACTCTAGCCACTGAACAGTAAGAAGAAAAACAGAGGGCAAAGAAGAAGGAAAAGGTTGAGGAAAAAGCTAGAAAAAAGAAATTGTGTTATTTGCCAATTTTTAGTGTTTCCTTTTTTGTGTACATCATAATCTACTATGCATCTCTTTGAGGTATGTTTATGTTATCATGTAAAAAGCTAGAAAAAAGAAATTGTGTTATTTGCCAATTTTTAGTGTTTCCTTTTTTTGTACATCATAATCTACTATGCATCTCTTTGAGGTATGTTTTTGCTATCATGTAAATTTGTTTAATGTATCATTTAATGAATTACTTTAGAATCTTTAAGAAAATAATTGTGCCTAGCTTAACTAGATGATTGAGGCATCCTATGGACCTTAACAACAAGGACTCTTCTACAAGAGAGTAATCTTAATACAAGGAAAAGCTCAGATTAACTAGAAGAACTTCACTGCAGTTGACTAATTTGTGGATACCAATCAAGTTATTTCCCCAACTCAATCTTAAAAGTATCTGTTGATTGAAAGGATGCAGTCTAATAGCTGGCTTTAATTTGTTAATATGATTCTTTCATTTTCTTTTTCTTTTTCTATTTTCAATTTCCCAAAGCTGCCGCATTATATACCCATCAACATTCTACACCCGCATAGAAAGTTCTCTCTCTTGAATCTACCACTTTCTTTTCACTTGCCCATGGGCCAAACAAGCCCAAAATCATATGAAGGCAATGTAGATAGAGAAAAATAAGCATTGTCAAATGTGGAGTACACATATCGAGTTTTCTTCAAAGCTCTTAGAGTGTGTGTGCGCGCATAAGAAAATGATCCTATAAGAACGATTCTCAAACTAAGCTTCGTGTGAACCACACGGTGAGTCACCTGATGGATGATCCGAACCATTCATTCTGATCTACAAATTCAAATTAGACTAACAATAAAAAATCACGCAATTACATATCTTTTTACCCATACATTAAGTAGTTACACAAATATGCTATATAGAAAAAAAATATCATTTGATGCATAGGTAAAAATGTCCAGAATCGCGTAATTTTTCATTATTAGTCTAATTTGAGTATGTAGACAAAGATGAACGATTCGGATCATCTATGAGGTGGCTCACCGTACAGTTCTCATGAAGCTTAGTTTGAGAAGTGTTCTCATATGATCTTTTCTATGTGTGTGTAGAAAGAGAGAGGAATATGTACCTCAGATGCCATCTAAGAGAACTCTCTTAGATGGCAGCTTAAAATCCAACTTCTCAAAAAAAAATCATGAGTCGACTGCACAATATGAAATTCGCTTTCGTAAGATGTGTACTTATAAAAAAATCACGTGTCTTGGAGTGCGTTTGATCATGTTTCAAATGGGTGTATTTGTTGTATTGTTGAAAAATCGTTAAATTTGCAACCATTTGAAACATGATCAAACGAATTTCAAAACACGTGATTTATTATAAGTACGCATCTTAGGACGTGAATATCATATTGTGTGGTCGGATCATGAATTTTTTTTTAGGAAGTTGAAGTTTTAAACCACAACCGTCATCTAAGAGACTTCTCTTAGATGGCAGCTGACATATTCCTCATATATGTGTGTGTAGGGAAATGATCATTTAGAGTCAGTTCTTAAAATAAGTGTTGTAGAAACTTTGCAGTGAATATCCTATGGACAATGCGCTCCGTTCATATTGATCTATACACTTTAAATAGTCTATGAATGAAAATCAAGTGCTTTAAAAACTTCTTACTAATGCAACTAGTTGTTCCAACATAAAGTTTATATGAGAATAAAGGGTATGAGCTACAACATAAAAGGTTACATGTGCTAGAGGACAAGCGGCAAGTTTCTAGCCATTTGAGATTTCTGTATTAAAGAAGAAATGAAATTAATTTTGCAAAAAGACCCCGTCTCTCCACAACACAACTAACAAAGCTCTCTCTTCTTCGTACTTCCCAACAAAAGAAATCAGACCTCTCTTCCTCCACTTGCTCTCTTTTCACCATAACCTCTCTCTCTCTCTCTCTCTCTCTCTCTGAATCTAGTATCTCCCTTTCTAAATTATAAAATAAAAATAAAATACAACACAAACTCCTCCCCTTTGTTCTGCCCTCTCTCCCTCTCTCAATCTCTCTCCCCCCTCTCTCTCGGAGCATAACCGGCCATCAACGATCAGAGAATCCATCTACGAATTCGTCCACAATCAGCAAGTCCATTAGCGAACCTGGTATGCTAGCTTCAAATCAAACAGTAAAGGTCCGAATTATGATTATTTTTTGGTGTGGGCTAGTTTTTTTCCACATAATTGGTCTCTTTCTCTGTTTTATCATTGGATCTAAAGAGTGGAATTGGGATATATGTATTTGTACTGTCATGGAAACCTTTTCATTAAAAAAAAGTTTAACTATCAAAGTTTCTAGCAAAAAATGCTATTTTTTATAACGAGGTTTTGGATTTTTTTTAATATGTTTTTCAAACTTTCTGTTGGAATTGCAATTTCAGATCTTGCCTATGTCAATTTTGATGCATGTTGCATATCAACCATTGTGTCCATTGTTGTTCTCTTTACCAGCTTCCTTTTAGATAAAAGAGGGGGTATTTGGGGAGAAAAGAAGTCCCATTACTCAACTGAAAAGGGGAGATAGCGCAGAAAGTCACTACATGTCCCAACTCATGTAACCTTTTGTGTTATAGCTCATACCCCTCTCTCTCAATTCAATACAATATTGTTGATATATATCAAAATCGGCCGATATTTCATACCATGATATGTGTGTGTGTGTCGCGAGAGAGAGAGAGAGAGAGAGAGAGAGAGAGAGAGAGAGAGAGAATAGATCCTTCGGGAAGGATTCAGACTCGGATCCTTCGGGAAGGATTCTGGCTCGAATCCTTCCCACTCAAATGCATACCTACGACATCTAAAAATAAGATCCACTCCGTTGAAATTGATCTATATTATCTAAAGTGTCTATAAATTAAAAATCATGTATTTTTTGTACTTTTTACTCATCTATCAAGTGGCGCAAAATGGACGGCCGAAAGTAGCTTATCGCTTAGATCTACATCTTTAAACATACAAATTCTTGATCCGACCATTTCATCATGATCTAAAAAAAACCCTCACACCAAATTTTGTTAGAATATTCTACACCGTTAAACTAACCAACTCACTATTTAGGTCGTCTATCCGTTTTTTTCCCGTTTTTCTTCTACTTGATGCATAGGCAAAAAGTATTTAAAATACTTGATTTTTGGTTTATAATTACTTCAAATAATGTAGATCAATTTCAACGGAGTGGATCTTGCATTAAAATGTCATAGGATTGTATTTGAGTGGGAAGGATTCAAGCTCGAATCCTTCCAGAATGACACAAGTCTCTCTCTCTCTCTCTCTCTCTCTCTCTCTCTCTCTCTCTCTATATATATATATATATATATATATATATATATATATATATAAAGTAAACAAAAAAACAATTGACATAGGAGGAAATTTGATTCTATGGTGCACCCAAAACTCAAAATTTCAAGATTTAAACTGTTCAAACTAATTCATGTCATGAAGTGTATAAGATGAAAATTCACAAGGTTTTAACATATTTTACCTATGCATCAAACAGTTGTAGAATTAACAGTTTTTCTATAATAGAACAAATGCGACCACCAGAATAATGAGCAAACAAGGTCCAAACCACATGAATTTTCATAAACCTATGTTTTAGGCAACAAAGATCTTAATGTATGATCAAATTTTGAAATTTTGGTGAAAAAGTCAAGTTTTAGGTGCGTCATAAGAGAAAATTTCCTTCTATATCAGTTGTTTTCCCGTTATATCATATATATATATATATATATATATATATATATATATATATATATATATATATATATATATATATTTCGTGGGTTTAGAATACTTAGGCCCATATATAATTTCTACAAGATTTTTCTCTCTATTAAAAGGATTGGTATGGGTAATTTCAACCAACAAATACTCAAAACTTATCTAGTTGTATTACATAGCATAGGGATAAGCTTCTTCCATCTAGATGGCTAATGTATGAGGATTGCATTTTGGAACACAAACCTTTATCAAATATCACCTCATATACCTAGTTATGGAGAGAGTGAGAAAGCACTTATTTAATCTCTGACTGATCAGAGTTTCAGACATTTATTCATTTTAATTGCTCATGATAACTTCATAGTTCCAACTTGAGAATTGAGATTTAACATGCCAGCCACTTTGGAGAAGCTTTCATTCACCATTTCATTGTGATATAATAAAAACTTTTTTTACATTTATGCCATATTTCAAGACATTTTGAAGCCTCTAATATTCCTCATTTTAATTGGTAATGACAACTTCATTTTCCAGCTTGAGAATTGAGATTTAGCATGCCAACCAATCAGAAATCTTTCAAGAGACCGTGAAATTTTATCATTCCTCCTCTTGAAAGCAAAGTGTCTTTGACCCACTTGGCAACAAGGTAGCTTACATTTGCAGGTACACATTTGCAATCTTCATCTTTTAGACTGCTACTTTTAAACATATTGTTCAACTAGTGAAGAAGGGATTGTGTAATTGTAACAAGACTGCACTCTTAAGATTCCCCTGTTTGACACTGTGGAACGAAGGATTAATATAAATACTGAAATGACCCTATATGAGATGCCGGTACTAGTCATGCATACTCTCTTCTACAAGACCACATCACTGCATAAAAACGATTGTCGTTTTCATCAAAACTAATTTTACAGATTTTATTTCTTTAATGGATTTTTTTTTTTGAAAAAATCTTTTGGCTCCTAATTGATATGAAAATAAAGACACATGACAAAGATTAGTTTGGCAAGCAAAAATTAGAACTACTTTATGGTCATGAATGTGTAAAAGTATAGCTAACTATTAAACAAATGATAAAGAACACTGAAATACAAGGTAAAGATGCCAGCATTCTTCGTAAATGATTTACCTTCCCAACCCTTCCAAAAGTGTTTGATGAAGCAACTTAAGACCAGCTGGCTTCTTCTTGCCAATCTTGTGTGCCACTGGAACCACGTTGAGACAATTCATGACAGTTAGTATATCCATGGAAATAATTTGCAAAATGTGGATCAATCAAATAACAGCCGAGAAGTAAACAAACAAAAGCATCAAATGACAATGCCAGAATAAGCAGACAACGAAATCTAGAATTCCATTTGACAAAATTTATGTTTGAGAGAAATTATGTTCAGATGGAATTTACGTTGCACAGAACAAATTATGTATCAGCTTATACTATATATAGATTACACAATCTTCAACAATCAAATGTGAGTAAAATTAATTTTAAGCTTGAGTATAGGGGAAAATCTTGGAGGAGATGAGGCTAACAATGTGCAGCACGAAAATAGTCTGTGCATCTGTAGGTAATAACCACAATTATGGTCAGGTTACCAAAAAGAAGTCCCCAACTTTGATATTTTAATAAAGAAAACCAGGAAATAGATGAATACATTTATGTAGAATTTTAACCAAGTAGAAAGAACACATACCACTAAATGATTAGCACTAGATTCAAAACTAAAATCATGCTTCTTTTCACAACAGTGCAATAACAAATTTTTATTCTGAAGTACCAATCTCAATTGGGTAAATACTCCAAACTTAGAATTTGTTTATCATACTATCTTACACAGGCTGACACTTGGAATGAAAGAATAAGTAATATCTAGAGGAGAAATTTGTGAAAGTTTAAACAAGAAAATAGAAATGGTATAACAAGTGCATGAAACTAACAAAGTATAAAGGAAATAAGTGTGAAAATATATCTCCAGTAGAAGTGGAGTAATGATGTCAAATGACAAAAGGACATCACAATTAACATGTCACACCATATGCTAAGCCGTCGCTGAGAGTTGTGACAGTAAAAACCATTACCATTTGGTATATCCTTCAGAGGAGTTCCACAGCCCTACAAAAAGAAAAACATGATGAAGAATTACACAATACAGTATGCAGTAATTTATACATTAAAAGGAATTTTTCAACATGAACAGCACCTTTTCAACAATAAATGCTTTAACTGATTCTTTTTCCAGAGCTTCAACTAATCTCGCCACGGATTTCCTCTCACGTACAGGACGTTCAATGGAGGAAGCCACAGGAGTACTTGCTTCCTTGGTCTTTTTCTCACTCTCTTTCTTCTCCTTTGCTTCTCCTTTCTCAACATTCTGCCCTTATTCCATTTCATCTTTGACCCTGCGGTCTCTCCTTCAGCCTTCCTACTCTCCTCAACTTTCTTCTCTGTACCTCCATTATCCTCTTCTTCTGCCACATCCTTGTCTTCCTCCGTGTTCTTTTTGTTCTCCTCTTTGTCTTCCATCTCAACATCTTGCACACTGTCAGCTTCCTCCTTTTTCATGTCCTCAGATTTCTCTTTTCTCATATCTTCAACTTCCTTAATTTTATCCTCGGTTTCCTCCTTTTTCTTATCTTCCGGTTCCTCCTTTTTCCTATCCTCAACTTCCTCATTTTTCATATCCTTGGCATCCTCTTTTTCTGTATCTTCTGCTTCTTCCTTTTTCATATCTTCAGCTTCTTCCTTTTTCAAATACTCTGCTTCCTCCTCCTGCACATCCTTGGCTTCCTTTTTTAAATCATCAACTTCTTCCTTTTTTATATCATCAGCTCCAGCTATTTTGAGATCCTCACCTTCAGTAACAGCTGCATCTTCAGCTTC
Source organism: Agave tequilana (assembly GCA_038442645.1). Lineage (NCBI taxonomy): Eukaryota > Viridiplantae > Streptophyta > Magnoliopsida > Asparagales > Asparagaceae > Agave > Agave tequilana. The sequence goes on from JAVJIF010009389.1 coordinate 146,532, forward strand.
TGTCATTTTCACATCATCATCCTTCTTCTTTGTCTCTTCAGCTTCTGCTATTTTCACATCATCATCCTTCTTCTTTGCTTCTTCGGCTTCTGCCATTTTCACATCATCATCCTTCTTTGCATCTTCAGCTTCTGCCATTTTCACATCATCATCTTTCTTCTCTTTTTTTTCTTCTTTTCCACCATCTACAACTTCTTCTACGGCCATTTTCACATCATCCTTCTCTTCTTTCCTTCCTTTTTCTTCATTTGCAACGTCTACTGTCATTTTCACATTATCACCTTTCTTCTCATTTCTTCCATCAATTCTAGCCAACTTGATTCTTGATTCTTCTTATCGGAAATTGTCTCTGCACCAGTATCATTGTGAGGACCTGACCCGTTCGCAATTACATGTGTATCAAGTTCTGCTTTTGGTTCAGGTTCGGACATTTCTGAAGAACAAAAACAGAACAAAAGTTAAAAAATAAAAGTGAAATCCCTATAAGGGCTATTTGACACTAAAAGCTCTCAAAAAGAAACATAAGCTAAAATTGGGTGGACCTATAATGAAAAGTAAAATTTTGCCTAAAATTCCTCTAAGATAAAGAAGCTATTGCTAGAGAAAATCTGTATTATATATACAAAAACTACACCATCAGGCATTTATTTAAGACCTCAAAGTTTGTAACGAACTGCGAGATGAAAGAGATGTTCCTAAATAGCCAATGCTGCAGTTCTAACAGCCAAGATTAAAACACCAGATATTGCAAAAAAACAGCATTCCCCAAACAGAAATATAAAAAATAAAATCATAATAGCTGCAAAATAAATAACTATAGACAATATCATAAGGTATTGTTGCAACGAATTGATATGGTCTGATACCAATTGTTGGGATCGGCACAGCGGAAAAAGAAAAGCCGGATTGTCATGCAACGTGAAGAAGAAGAGAAAATATTCCGAAGTAGAGAAAACCAACACACAGCCGCCGTCACCAATCAAACAGATCGGGTGTACGTCCACGGGAGGAGGAGAAACTTTATTAAAACTTTGGAGGAGTATAATGAAAAACACTCACTTCTCGCTAAGAAGATTATAAGCTCTTTGATGGTCGCCTAGAACAGCGAACCCTTATAGCTAAAAAACTTCTCTTACGAATTTCTCTTTTTCTTAATTATTGAATAATACATTGAAGGCCACCCTCAAGGGTTATTTATCGACCATAGGATCATCCTAGTCCTACACAAATTCCAGTAATACGAACAGCACCGCCTCAGAAGAGAAGAAAACTCGAGTTGAACTCAAACTGCATTCAGAACCGCAATAGGAAACTGCCAGCAATGCCATTAGTAGACTAATTATGTTCATTAGTCGACTACTAAGATGTACCCTCTCTGATTGTACCATTAGTCGACTATTGATCCCATTAGTCGACTAATCCGTGCACCGACTGTGCACACCTGTCCGTTCTTAATTTGAGAAGTTTTCGGCTACCTTCATGATGTATTCGATTCAAAATCCTAACAATCTCTCCATTGACTTGAATACGTCCAAGTCCAAGAATAGTCATCACGTTCCATGTGCCCACATCAATGCACAATTGAATAACTCTTGACTTCATCTCCATCTCACTCCCTCTTCTCCATAACCCTTATGAGGTTCACAATTTGATTAGATCGAACAAGTTCAGGCCCGACTTGAACTTGATCACCCAACAATCTCCTTGATCCACGCAAAATTTATGAGAATTTACTCCAACACAAGAGTAATGATATGGACTTTCTTGTTGTGCACCGGCGTCGTCTAGTCCCCCAATCTGCCTTTGAGCTGAAACTGAACATCCGAGCTCAAAACCATTGTAGTCTCTGATTGCTCCACAACCTCCGATCTTGAAGCCGAGAATAACTGCAATCCACCAACTATAACCTCCGAATTTTGCAACATGTAAACATTTCTGACACGCTTGCTTGAAACTTCACATGGGCATCTTCAAAAACTTCCATAAGATCACCTTCAGAACTGAAATTGAAGCATTCTCCATGTAGGGCTCCAAGAGAGATGAGATTGTACCTTGATTTAGAAACATGATGAATTCCTTGAAGAGTAGTGATGCATCCATCATGAGAACGACTCTGGATTGTTCCTTCACCAATTACCTTGCTCGTAGCAGAATTTCTTATGAAGACAACCCCCCTTGAATCGAAGTGTATGAGAACATCTTCCTAACGGTACTGATATGATGTAAACATCCAGAGTCAATAATTCATCTATCTTTGTTACTGACTGAACTATCTGTAACAGATAAAATGTCACACTTATCTTCATCCTCTTTAGCCAGTTCAGTGGTATTATCTTCTTGTTGTTTCTTTTTGTGAGTCCAACAATCAGCTATAAAATGCCCCTCCTTGTGACATCAGTTGCACACCAAATTCTTATATTTTGGGTTACCCGTGGAACTTTCATTATTATTTTTCTCCTTTGTAAAGAAAACATGCCCGGAATTATCGCGATGAGACTCCCCCATCAACTGCTTGTCAATTTTGTTCTTGTTGAGTAAATGCTCTTTAACTTCATTGACCTTGATAGTTGATTTGTCTCTATAGATGATAGCTTTCCTAAACTCTTATATGAAAAATGTAAAGAACACAGTAATAGAAGTGTTTGATCATCATCTTCTATCTTTACCTCTACTTATCCAACTCATTGTAATAGAGATAAACTCTGCGATGTGAGACTTGATAGGTGTACCATCATGCATGCAAAGAAGAAAGAGATGCTACTACAGAATAAACTAATTTGCCAACGACTTCTTCAGATAATGATCCTAAAATCTCTCTCATAGCGATGATGTTATTTTCTCCGAAGAAAACTCATCCAACACTTTGTCCGCAAAGCAAAGCTGAATAGCCAATAAGGGTTTCTCATCCAACTCCTGCCAAGTTTTTCCTTTATGTTTTCAAGCTTTTTCTCCTTCCCGAGTAGTGCTTTCTTCAACCCGCTATAGGTCAAGATGGCGTTCATCCTAATCTGTCACCTGCTAAAATTGATGACATCATCGAACTTCTGAATATCAAACTTGATTGCAGACATCTTTACGTTGACTTTGCTCTGATATCAATTATTACAACGAACTGATATGCTCTGATACCAATTGTTGGGATCGGCGCAGCGAAAAAGGAAAGCTAGATCGTCGTGCAACATGAAGAAGAGATAAGATATTCCGAAATAGATAAAGCCAACACACAATTTAACATGGTTTCATCAATCAAATAGATCGTGTGTACGTCCACCGGAGAAGGGAGAGAAACTTTATTAAAACTTTAGAGTATAATGAGAAACACTTACACCTCTCGCTAAGAAAATTACAAGCCCTTTAATGACCGCCTAGAACAGCGAACCCTTGTGGCTAAAAAACTTCTCTCATGAATATCTCTTTTTCTTAATTATTGATAATACATTGAAGACCACCCCAAAGGTTATTTATAGACTTTAAGATCATCCTAGTCCTACACAAACTCCAGCAATACAAACACCACCGCCTCAGAAGAGAAGAAAACTCGAGTTGAACTCAAACTGCGATTAAAACCGCAAAAGGAAACTGCCAGCAGTACCATTAGTTGACTAATTCGAATTATTAGTCGCCTAATCATGCTCATTAGTCGACTACAAGATGTACACACTCTCTGTTTGTATCATTAGTCGACTGCTGAGATGTCATTAGTTGACTAATATGTGCACCGACTGTGCACATCTATCCGTTCTTGATCTCTGAAGGTTTCATCTATCTCTATGACGTATTCGAGTCAACATCCTAACAATGTATAACATAATAGAGCACAATAAAGACCCAGGTTTTAAGAAAACATAGTTACTACCCAAACATAAAAACTTCCCGAAGAAATTTGGGGGAAAATAACCAGCGGTTCAATCCCCGAAGTTGACAAATGGGAGATTCAACTTGGGTAATCAGTGATGGGTGTGAGTATGCGCTGGAGGGTAACCTCTGTCCTCTTTCTAAAAAAATTGGCGAAAAATAGAATAATGCCCAATGCTGAATTATTGCAAGCATAAGCACCTTAAAGAGAAAATGAAGCGAAAATTTGGAACTTTATGAGACAAATTATAGAAAAAAAAATTATCGTCTTTCAAACGAGCTTTCAAAGGAGCTCAAAATTATCAAAAGAATGAAAAAGAAAAATTGCAAAAAAAAGTCAACTTTCTACAATGTTACAAAACCCTAAGCGCATCAGACCGTTGTCCCTTCCGCAAACACCTCAACGAGCACAAAATTTGACGACTAATCACTTGAATTTCGCATAAACAAAACAATAAACAGAGGGGAATCGATACTCACAGAAGAACTGAGAGGAAATGGCGATCGATTTCGAGGAATTATCAGCAGAATTTCGCTTTCTCCCCTCTCACGAAGCAAGCTGAAATAAATAAAATAGAATAAAACAAAAAAAGGGACCTTCTTTCCCTTTCGTTTTTGCCCTTTTTTAATTTGCTTCGTTTATATATATACTGCGGACTCGACACTCGGATTCCAACAGCAATCTATAACGAACAAATCGATTGTACGGTCGTTATGTGCTGGTGACAGCAAGAGCTGCCACGTGTGATGAGTTTTGAAGAGTTTAGACTTCGGAGGCAAAATGGACGGTTCCGATTCGATCAAGGCTCCGGATCCGACTGTTTCTCAACGGTGCAGATTCTTTACGACGAGTTTGTACCCCGTCAGAAAATGGTCAACGATGCAGAGTAATCGAAAGGTGGGCCGAAGTTTCTCCCCAAAAGGCCCACGAAAGGAGAAATAAGAGCCTGTTTCAAGGCCCAATAAACAAGTGAGGCAGATGGAGAAATAGAATTTCCCGAAATATTTGCAAAAAACTCTGCTTCTTTTCCTATTTTTATATTATACGTTTTTAGAAATGGAGTTTATATAGCTCGAGATTATATCTATTTTGAGGAATAACGATCAAACTAACTAGTTTCTGTCACATCTTGATTATCTTACAAATAATATCATAAAAGATATAAAAACACAATCATCAAATCTTTCACGGCAATTGAATTTCCTCATGCAACACGACTACCTTCATCTTGATAGCATTGTAAGTTCATTCCATTCAATCTTTTTGAGCGTGCTATGGTTTTTATATAACATAATCCATTTATAACTACATAAGGTCCATGAAACATTAATATTTTGATAGCATGTTAGTCATCAAAACTCGAAATGTTATTTGTTCACGTACCTCTTTGAAAAATGTTGAGGGGTGATAAATAAGAAGTGAAGGGACATTCTAGACTACAATTTTAAACTGTTTATTATTATTATCTAATTTAAAGAAAATAAATTGTATATTATTATTACTATTATTTGCGTATATTATTTGTGTATTATTATTATTATTCTAAACTACAATGAAATGAACTTGATTTATATGATTTTTCGCATATTCTATTAATCAGTGTTCACATATATATTGTGATTTATGTGCATGCCATTTAGAATGTATCAGATTGCATGTAAATCTGGGTAATTTTTAGAAAAAATATTATTTTCAAATTTAATTTTAAAATCGGACATCTCTTAAATTTATTTCTAAAACCCGGCCTCTGACAAGCGTTGATTTGTTCCGCCCTGCCTACGTGGCCGTTTTCTCGTTACGATTGTTTCTTTTCTTTTCTATCTGGATGGTAACCCCGGACCTAGAATGAAACTACATTTGACTACTTTTGCGTCTGGGTTGTGAAACCCTGATAAAGAATTTTGAAGCCAACAATTCCAATGTCAAATTTGCTTGTCATCGTCCTTTTCTTTTGTAGCATCAATATTATCATCAGCAACAATTACTTCACCTCCAACCCTCGCACCCACCTTCAACATCACCTACTCATCATGTTACTCTTTTCTCCCACATCACTGCCATCACCATCGACCCCCGCCCACTACTCTGGCACTCTCTCCCCTTCCCTCTCCAACTCTCGATTTCTCTCGCGACTCAGGGCTCAACTACTCAGCACCTACGTTGCGTGTCAAGTTGGCCTGTCAGATGTCAGATTTTGAAAGTAAATTTGAAAATGTCTGTTTTTAAAATTAAATTCAAAATAAAGGATTTATTGAAAAAATTGCGCAATAAATCTTTATAAACCTAAAATCTCCTTTATTTGTGCTTTTGTGACCTGATCATTTTGTATCTGTTGGAACTTGTTTTGATGAAGACATTTGTGAAGCAAATCATTTGGAGCTCTAACACAAGCCAATTCAAGAGTTCTTCATGATCAAGACTTCCCAAGGAGAGTTGTTTATGATATGTTTTGTAATGATTATTTAGCATGTCAAAAGCCTTGATGCACACACACATATCTTAGTATTATAGTCGGCTTGTACTCTTGTCAAGTCGACTAATACATTATGTAGCTGACTTGACCAAAATCCCTAGTCGACTAGTCTTGTGTCTCAATTGATCCCAACTCTCTGTTTGTCCTGTTAGTCGACTTAACAGAAAACCTAGTCGACTAATAGACATTTGTAGTCAACTAATCATTTCCCCTAGTCGACTAATCCCTGGCCTAGTCGACTTATAAGTTGGTGTAACCCCCTGATCCCCGGTGTACGTATCATCGTATCAGTACCCGATACGACGTACAAAATTGATTTGACCTCCGTCGTAGTCCGATTGAGCCGATTTCAGTTTCAAAAATCATTTTCTAATATTTAAGATTTTTAAGGATTTTCTGGAAATTTTTTGGATTATTTTGGAAAATCTCCGTAGTCGGTGTCGACCGATACCGATAACCGGCCTTCCGATTTTTATTTCACAAACGGAGTAAAATTTTGAGAATTGGCTTTCACCGTATGTCTTAAAATCACATAAGCTATGTTCAGGTATTTTTGGAGATTTTTCTGAATTTATCGAAAACCCGGCTAAACCGGTGTCGCCCGGTACCGGCGACACCTTCCAGGATTTTTAGTTTGCAAACCGGATTGAATTTCTGCAAACTGTTTTCATATTACGTCTCAGAATAATATTCTCTATTTTCTGTAATTTTTGGGCACCGTTCGGAACTAGTCGAATTTTAGGCCGAACTAAATAATATTATTTTATTCTTTTCAATTCTTTTCTTTTTCTTTTCTTTCCCCTTTCTTCTCCCCCAAGCCTCTCCACCGCCTCACTGTTACCCACCGCCTCTCTCTCCCTTTTTAAATCCCCCCTCCTCTCTCTCTCCTCTATTCTCTCTCTCACTCTCTCCAAACTCTCTCTCTCTCTTTCCCTAACTCTCTCTCTCTCTCTAATCTCTCACTATCTCTCTCCATATCTCTCTCTACGACCCATCAAGGGGGGGCTGAATCTTGCCCGCGGCCCAGCTGCCCCGGCCGGCGCCGCCGCCGCCACGCCACCGCGCCACCGCCCCCTTCTCCATCTTCTTCTTCTCCCTTTTCTTCCCTTTTCTATTCTTTTTATTTCTTCACCTGTAAACATCTTCCCCCCTTTCTCTTTCTTCTCCTCTCTCTCTCTCTCTCTCTATTTCTCCGGCGCCCGAACCGCCGCCTGACCGCCGCCGCCGGCCGGGTCCGTCGGCGGCGGCCAGCCAGCGCCACCGGCCAGCCCAGCTAGCCGGCTGGCTGTGGTAGGCGGCGGCAGCAAGCTGCTGCTGCCCCTTTTGTTTAGTGTGGGTTTGGGTTTTCCCAAACCCATTAACCCAATGTTAATCAAAACCCAATAACCCCTTAAACCCGACCCGTTAACCCTTGAAACCCGATACCTATTTAACTTAAGTTAATGGGTATGGGTTGTAGATCTGGACCCGACCCGTTATGAGCCAAACCCGCATCCGAAACCCAATAAAGGTAATTTTGCATAAAACCCCCGTTACTTTTTATTATTTGCATTTAATATTTTTATTTACATATTTAACCCTTTTGTCCTGATTTAGTATTCGGGCGATATCGGGAGCATCTGGACTCCGATTCGGGCGATTCTGGATTGCGATCGTGGAGAAGAGAGCTACAGTCCTGTAGCCAGTTTGTGAGTATTTTTCTTTTATACATTATCTTTTTAGTCTATTACTTGAACTTGATTGCTTTATTAATTACCGGTAAATCCTAAGTGGTACACCATAATAAAACATTGTAATAAATACTGTACTTAAATATGTCGGATACGTAATAGACGTAGAGTGTAACACTGGATACCTATTAGGTCATGTTCATGGATCACTGACATCCGGCACACTATGTAACCATATGTTTGGACACTATCATGTCATGTATCGTATCACGGTAACGTTACCTGCATACGGTTCCACCGATACGCGATGACACAACACTGTCACTAGACATGCATGCTAGATACTGTTACTATAATTCACAGGACATGATATTATATGATACACGGACTACCATTATTACATGTACTGTTACATGGATTATGGCCACACATTTATGTTCCACTAGTACAAGGATAAGTACCGCATGTCATATTATTGTTATCATCCTTACACTGATACGATAGTTAGACACTTCCCATAGGTATTACTTATTCATGTTGCACCGATACTATGACGCGTCACATCAGTTACTCATATGCACTACTTCACAGACTGCCGTCATCACATATATTGTGATCATCATTATATAGATTCTCTGCATATCACTGTTGCATGTGCATGTATGCTTTCTCTATGGATCCCTGTTCATAGTACATGTACTATTATTCCATGTTACCGTATTCATGTTATGTGATTGTTTCCTGTTATTGATATGGATATTCCCGATACTGGACTTGAGAGCTGTTGATATGCTATATGTGGACTTCCACATCTATTGATCCCGTTTCCCGTTATATGGTTCCCGTTATATTGTTCCCGATTCCCGTTATATTGTTCTACGCTATCGACAGAGCTCTGGTCCAGTTATCATGTTACCCGTATCATGTACAGTAGTTGTTCTTGTCACATTGTAGACTGGACATATCAGATAATAATGATAACTTGGGTATGGGGGAGACTTGACGGTTGATTAGATCTTATCGGGTGATGTACTGGATCCATATTGTTAGTCCCACTGCAGGGGACGGTAGTGCTACCTACCACTAGCTCCATGAGCTCCCGTTACTTGATTCGTGCTCCCCTCTTAGCGGAGGGCCCTGGTCTCAGCAGCCAGGGGTCCGTTTAAGGCCGTGATCCCGGGTATACACGGGATACATCCACCCGATAAGAACTCCTCGACCATGGGTTTCCAATTAACATAATAAAACAGTATACACCATAGTGAACGTCGGGAACACTTATTATTTGATCACTCTCTCGTTCGGATAATGGTACCCGTAGGCCATGTTCGGATGGGTTCGACTGGAGTGCGGGCTCCAGTATGAACTGCCAGTGGTATGGGACACTGGAAGAGATTGATTAAAATATCAGGTGATACTGATTTCTACTATTGTGTCAATCACATGACTTGCCTGATACATGTATACTAACTTGTTACTGTTCCTGTTATTTTGTCTGCTATCATGTTCACTGTGATCTTACTTACTTGTTACTGTTCCTGTTCATATTATCGTATCCGCTATCATGTTACCTGTAGACTTTGCTACACTACCTGAAACCTATGGTGGCATACTACTCATGCACATGTACACCTTGCATCACATATATTCTGTTTTGCATTACTTATATGCTATTTAAACACAACACAGTAGCATGTTCATATTGCATATGCCCACCTGCATGTTCATTTACATCACTACCATGTTCACTACTTTTACGTCTCTACTAGATAACATTATTTATGATATAAACTAGATATGATTAGAGTCATGACCTGATGATAATCGGCTAGGTAGTGATGGTACCAAAAGATGACATGTTTATATATTTCCACTGCTTCCTATATGCTTATGATATAATATCACTTGTACCACATCATGTATTATATATTAGTATCGTGCTTGTATTATTATGTATATATTACTGCCTCCTTCATTTTATCACTCACTAGGTCGCTTTCTGACGACCCTGGGTTTGCGTGCCCAGATTGGAGATCCGAGTTCTCGGAGTAGCAGAGAGTGCCTTGGCGTGACATAGGAGATTCCTCATCTGGCCTATTCATAGGTATCTTGGGCATTTATTTTTGTTATCTTATTTGTCCCTATTTTTCATATCTGTTATGATCGCTGACCTATTTCTGCAGGTATTCTTGTACTTATTTCATGCTGGGACCCATGTCTATATGGAGGTTATGTACTGTACTGAGGCTTAACGTACGCGTGAGCGTGTTTTCACCTCGCGTATGTACGTCGCCATAACGTCTCGTATCTTTGAGATCGGGGCGTTACAGTTGGTTGTAGTCGACTTGGTTCAGTTATCTAGAAACCTGTCACTTGAGCTTATCTTGACCTAGTCGACTCATACCCAATATTAGTCGACTAACCTTTGAAAATTTTCCTAGTCTAGTCGACTAACTGAAAAGGCAAGTCGACTATAGGCAGTTTCTGACTGTTGGACAGTTTCTGTATTCTGGTATTTTCTGCAACGTTCTCCAACGTTTGAACATTTAAATTGCACCTAATAATTACCCTAACTAACCCTAGAGTGCATCTATAAATAGGGTTGTTAATCTAAGGCAAAATACCAATGAAAATCTTCAGTTTTCTGACCACAAAATTCTGCCAATTCCTGAAAACTGTTCCCGCTTTAGTTCTTCACCAAAATCTTATTCTCTAGTGAAGATCTCTGAAGTTCCTCCTATACTAGCCTTTGTCCATGTCCACATATTGTACCAAGGCTTATAGGAAGTGTTGTAATCCTCAAAGAAATCATTGTACAAGAGCGTCTTCTTGGTGTAGAAGAGAAGTTGTACAAGGTGGTGTTTGTTCCCTTGGTTGTAAGAGAAGTTGTACACATTTGGCAAAGGAGATTTGTCAAGTGGTGTACAAGGTGTTGATTTTTGGTATACAAAGTCAAGGATAAAGGAAAATCTCAAGCGGGAGGCTTGGGGACTGGATGTAGGTCACAAGGACCGAACCAGGATAAATCTCTCGTGTTTGCGTTTGCCTAACTTTTCTGAGATTTACTTTCCTTTTATTGCAAGTTCTTTATTTACTTAACTTTAATCCTTCTTTGTTTTAGTATATGTGTTGACTTCGTATTTTAGATCCACAAGTGACATCATATCGGGACCAACAATTGGTATCAGAGCCCTGCATACCTAGTCAACAATCTACAAGGATGGCAACGGAGTTCCCTTCATCACAATTCAAAGAAGGACATTCTACACAACGTCCACCGCTATTTGACGAATCCAACTACAACTATTGGAAGTGTAGAATGAAGATCTACTTGCAATCGCTCAACTACGAACTTTGAAACATCGTAGAAGCACCGTACACCAAACCGGCTACCCACTACAACGCTTGGAGTGATGATCAAAAGAGGAATCCGAACCTTGACGCCAAAGCGATGAATGCTCTATTCTGTGCCTTAACCAAAGAAGAGTTCAACCGTGTGTCAACAGCCACTTCTGCAAATCAAATATGGCATACTCTTCAGGTAACACACGAAGGCACAAATAAAGTTAAAGAATCTAAGATTTCTGTTCTTTTCCACATGTTTGAATTATTCAAAATGGAGGAGAATGAAACCATCTCAGAAATGGTTACAAGATTCACCGACATTACCAATTCCTTAGCATCCCTTGGAAAGGAATACACCCAAGTAGAAAAAGTTCGCAAGATCCTTCGTGCACTCACATCAGATTGGGAGAAGAAGACAACGGCAATTGAAGAAGCGAATGATCTCTCAACTATGTCGTTAGAAAACCTTATTGGTAATCTAATGGCATATGAAGTGCATTTGAAGAAAGAAAGAAGGATGAACAACAACCTCGCTCAAATAAGAAAGAACTTGCCTTCCATGCATCCTCAGACACGGACGATTCAGATGACGATGAAGAGGAGATGGCAATGCTTTCAAGGAAATTCAGAAGATTTTAAAGCAAGGTAAATTTAAATGCTTTAATTGCAATAAAATAGGTCATATGAAGAAGGATTGCCCATTGCTCAAAAATAAAGGTAAATTCAAAAGCAAAAAGTTCAGAAAGAAGAAAGACTACGAAACATCATGGGAAAACAGTAATTCCTCTTCTTCTGACGAAGAAGAAACCACTGAACATGTCAACCTCTGTTACATGGCGCTAGAAGAAGATGAGGTATCATATACTGAACTATTAGATGCATTTCATGAAGTATTTAATGACCTAAAGAATGAAAAAATGAAAAATAAAGTGTTATCAAAGGAAAATGAAAATCTTTTAAAAGAAAATTCATGTTATGCTTTACAAGTTTCTTCTATAAACTCTCAAAAAGATGAGTTTGAAAAAGTAATATCATCTTTGAAAAAGGATAATGAGAAGTTTATAAAAGAAAATATTTTTCTTAAAAAGGAAACTGTGTCTTTAAATGAAAGGATTTCTGTATTAGATAATGACATATCAGTTTTCAAAATGAAATATGAAGAAATTTTGAAAAATGTGACTAAGTTCAATCAAGGAAAAGAAAAATTGAATGATTTGTTATCTTATCAAAAGTTGTCACATAATCATTATGGTCTTGGATTTGTTGAAAAATCTTCATATGTTAGTAATCCATATAATTCCTTTGTAAAAAGAAAGTCTAATAAAAGAAGGAAGAATAAGTTTATATGAATTCCTAAGAATGTAAGCATTTTTGATAAAAATACCTATATTGCATCATACATACATGATATATGTAATTCATGCAATTATGTGTATATTAACAGGTGGAAACCAAATTCAAATTGGGTTTGGTCTCCTAAAGGTTAATGTTTACTCTTATGGTTGGTACCATCTAACGTCTATCTTTCAGGTACCATATAAGAAGTTGATGAGAACATATATATATATACATTTTATGATATATTTGTTGCAGGGGGAGAACACCAATGTTTCTATATCTATTATAACCCATTTTCTGTAAGGGGAGAAAATATAACTTATTTTCTGCAGGGGGAGCATTTGTGCACACAAAGTGTCATCATCAAAAAGGAGGAGAATGTTGGAACTTGTTTTGATGAAGACATTTGTGAAGCAAATCATTTGGAGCTCTAACACAAGCCAATTCAAGAGTTCTTCATGATCAAGACTTCCCAAGGAGAGTTGTTTATGATATGTTTTGTAATGATTATTTAACATGTTAAAAGCCTTGATGCACACACACATATCTTAGTATTATAGTAGACTTATACTCTTGTCAAGTCGACTAATACATTGTGTAGCCGACTTGACCAAAATCCCTAGTCGACTAGTCTTGTGTCTCAATTGATCCCAACTCTCTGTTTGTCCTGTTAGTCGACTTAACAGAAAACCTAGTCGACTAATAGACATTTGTAGTCGACTAATCATTTCCCCTAGTCGACTAATCCCTGGCCTAGTCGACTTATAAGTTGGTTGTAGTCAACTTGGTTCAGTTATCTAAAAACCTGTCACTTGAGCTTATCTTGACCTAGTCGACTTATACCCAATATTAGTCGACTAACCTTTGAAAATTTGCCTAGTCTAGTCGATTAACTCAAAAGGCAAGTCGACTATAGGCAGTTCTGACTGTTGGACAGTTTCTATATTCTGGTATTTTCTGCAACGTTCTCCAACGTTTGAACATTCAAATTGCACCTAATAACTACCCTAACTAACCCTAGAGTGCATCTATAAATAGGGTTGTTAATCTAAGGCAAAATACCAATGAAAATCTTCAGTTTTCTGACCACAAAATTCTGCCAATTCCTGAAAACTGTTCCCGCTTCAGTTCTTCACCAAAATCCTATTCTCTAGTGAAGATCTCTGAAGTTCCTCCTATACTAGCCTTTATCCATGTTCACATATTGTACCAAGGCTTATAGGAAGTATTGTAATCCTCAAAGAAATCATTGTACAAGAGCGTCTTCTTGGTGTAGAAGAGAGTTGTACAAGGTGGTGTTTGTTCTCTTGGTTGTAAGAGAAGTTGTACACATTTGGCAAAGGGGATTTGTCAAGTGGTGTGCAAGGTGTTGATTTTGGGTGTACAAAGTCAATGATAAAGGAAAATCTCAAGCGGGAGGCTTGGGGACTGGATGTAGGTCACAAGGACCGAACCAGGATAAATCTCTCGTGTTTGCGTTTGCCTAACTTTTCTGAGATTTACTTTCCTTTTATTGCAAGTTCTTTATTTACTTAACTTTAATCCTTCTTTGTTTTAGTATATGTGTTGACTTCGTATTTTAGATCCACAAGTGACATCATATCTGGACCAACAGTATCATGTACAAATCATTTGGCACAATTCATTCACTAATTTATATTTCTTTTAAAACAACACATATGACGAAATTTGGATGTTGGACCCTCGAAGGGGGGTGAATAGGATCAAGGGTAATTTAAAATTTAAACACACTAAATATGTATCAAACTGTTAAAATATGCAGACTGGTAGAATCACCCAGTTGATGGCAAGATGATACAGTTTGGTGGTAGATCCAACGGAGAACAAAATAGAACAATGTAACAGTGAATATATATAGAGAGAGAGAGAGATTTGTGTCCTTCCAAAAGAAATTGAGGATGAATCCTTCTCACTTAAATACCAACATCCGACATTCGAATACAAGATCCACTCAAGTTGATCTACATTATTTCAAGTATGTATAAATCAAAAATCAAGTATTTTGAGTACTTTTTGTACATGCATCAAGTAGGAGAAAAATAGACAGCATAAATAGTGAGTTGGTTAGTTTAACGGTGTAGAATATTTGAAACCTAACAAAAATTTGTTTGTAGGGGATTTAAATGTTTAGATCATGATCAAATGGCCGGATCAAGAATTTGTACGTCTAAAGACGTAGATCTAACTAACTCACTACTTTCGGCCGTCCATTTTGTGTTGCTTGATGGATGGGCAAAAAGTATTCAAAATACTTGATTTTTAATTTATAGATACTTAAAATAATATAGATCAACTGCAACGGAGTGGATCTTGTATTCGAATGTCGGAGGGTTGAATTTGAGTGGGAAGGATCCGGGCTCAAATCCTTTTGGAAGGACACAAGTCTCTCTCTCTCTCTCTCTCTCTCTCTCTCTATATATATATTATATATATATATATATATATATAATATATATATATATATATATATATATATATATATATATATATAAATGCATAGCAAATAAACAATAATAAAAACAGAAGTGAGAACTCAAATAATTTTAGGGTGGTTCGGAAAACTCCCCTACATCCACCACCTAGAGATCTCCACTCTTTGCAAGTCCACTATAAAGTTTCTTCCTAAAGTAAGGATTACAACCACCAAGACTTGAGCTTAGATTTACAAACCACCAAGATACTACCCGATCTTGAATTTTCACAACACCTCTATCTTGAGGCGTATTACAATAAGGATCTCAATAGATTTTGTTCTCTAACACAATAATGAAAACTAATATAAGCACAATGATTGAATCAAAATAGATAATACAATAAGAGATTCTGTGCAATCATATAGTTCTAAATATTATCAACAATAACTTGGCACAATAAGTCTAAAACAGTAATAATGAGAATCTAGAACAAGTATAGAAGATGAGACTGGGATTCTGCAATAAACAGAGAAATAAATGAAGTGATGAATTTCTCTTGTATTGAATGCTTGAGACTTTCTCTGAAGATCAGAGCTTGAATGAAGATGATTGGCTCAACTACTTTTTTTTTGATGAGATCTGAAAATTTAAGGCTTGAAAGAAGAAGAGCTCAGTTTATGGCTATTCTGAAATTTCTGGTTGTGTTCTTCTTATTGTAATTCTATATAAACAATAAGGCAACATCAAGCTTCAATTCAACCATTGGAGATGCAAAGGGAGAGGCAGTGATTTCTGCTCGTTACTGCATTTAATGCAGCCAGTGAAGAGATCATAAACTGTGCACATATCTTTGCATTAAATGACTCTCCAGCAGGTTAAGAGAGAAGAGGGTATGAAAGCCTTAGATTAAGAGAAGAAAGAGAAGAGTTTTCTCTAAAAACATATACCGAACGGTCTTAATTCCCAGCTGTACAACATTAGGATAGTGAACTGTACTGTTGACAGAGCCTGCGGCTGATGTTGATAAGTAAGAGGGACAGAATGATACTAAAGGCATGTCTCTCATGTCCCACTTGCAATAAGGTATCATCCACTTGTTTGAAAAGATATTTATGAAATGAATGGGATACATAAGAGATAGAAGTGCAGCTCATAAGATACAGTAAATAGACCATAAACTGCTAAAAAGACAATCTGACCCAGAAACAGAAGTGAAACAGAATACATAGTGGACAGAGCTGGTAGAAAGAGGTTGAGGTGGTAGAAAGAAGATTCTACCTAGAAGCTGAAATTAAAAAAAATCCTACTTGTGTCAAATATATATTGATAATAAAATTACTGTAAGATTACTTACATAGTTTTTATTTTGATGAAATTTATAACTCAAGATCTTTGGCTCTTTCTTGCTCTTTCATAGCATGATATGGCTTGTAATAACTTGATCTTATGGAGCTTGATCATATTTGCTCAAATAGCTTTTGTAACTTGAGATATATTGAAATTTGTGAAGTTTTACATAATTTCTTCTATCCTTCATATGTATATAGCATTGGTTGCTCAAATCTATTCATCCTCTAATTCTAGTCTTATCTTGAAATAAGATAACACTACTAATTCAACTTATTAATAGCTTAATTTATAGGTTAATTGCATCATCAAAATCTTAAGAGTTACATTATCCCTCTTTTTGATGATGGCAATCTATAAATTTGATTGAAAAAGAATAATAACGTAGACAGAAAAAAATTTATTACTATATTTGAAGCTCCCCCTATTTATCTGCCAATATGCCAAGAGTTTAGAGAGCAAAGCTCCCCCTGTTAAATTCAATTCATGGCAAAATACATTTCACAACTTGTGAATATGATCAATCCCACAAATATAACATGCATTTTTATAGATGGGTGATCTTTCATGATTCCTACACAGAATCTGAACTTATCAGTATGAGATAGTATCTGTAATTATCAGTTGTGCTAACATGTGCATATAACCATATATGTATACATGTTTGTGACTAAAATATGAACACATTTTGTCCTTTGACATGTCAACAAAGATATGCAGATACATACATGACTCATTTAATCAGTGAATAAAAATCTATACATTATCACAATCAAGCTTGACATGTATGCAACCAATACTGCATGTATCAGAATGTTATCCAATCAAATCATGCAATATAGCAAGTATACTATACCAACAAAATCTCCCCCTTTGTCATCAGCAAAAATTAAAAGGGAAAGCATGCATGAATGAATAAGTCACAATAAGCACAGCATAATATACATGATAGTAATATAAGAGCAGTTAAAGAAAAGCAAGAGTATGTGATAGTTATTACAAGCCAGTAAAAGTAAGCAAAGAGTAACAGTCAAGTAAATGAAAATTAGATAGCACTGTAGGTCTCTTTGAGGAGGACCTAGTCAAATGTTTCTTCCCTTTACTTGAACTGTTTTCATAAATATAATCATCTCCACTGTCAAAATTGTCATCAAGGTGATCAGAATCATCAGAAGAAGTATCAGAATTAGGAGAACTAACTCTCTCAGTGTATTATGGCATAGCTTCTTGAAGATTCTTTTAAGATTCCACTTGATTTCAGATAAGTCATTTTTGACAATCCTCTTGAACCGGTTGAATTTACCCTTCAAGCCAATGATTTTCTTCCTCAATTTGATGTATTCTCTCTTATTTCCCTTCCTACTTGTTTCTTCTTCAGACCCAGAACTTATAGGGACAACTTCTTCTTCCTTAGTATCAATTTTCTTTATTTTCCTACCTGTTATTTTCCCATGGTGAGTCTTTTTCAACCTAGCTTCTTCCTCAGCTATAGTTTCACCATTCATGATTTTATTGAAATCATTTTTAGGAAGAAACATTATGTTGATAGAAGCAGACCCAACGCTTTTTTTTTACCCAGGGAGAGAGTTTCAGTCCCAAGTTCAATTCCAAAATGTATAAACACCTTGGTTAACAAACAAGGAAATCCGAGTAGTTCACAAGGCACTATCATAGAACTCAAGATAAAATGATATAGATTGAAGTTAGTAAGTGCAATTATAGCATATAGAAACAGTAAACAATCCATTTTTATGTTATGAAAGTGGCCTCCTTGAGGTAGAAAATTGAATTGAGCTATCTTTTTGCCAACACATGAGCTCGAGGGATGAGACAGTTGATGGGAAAAAGTTCTCATTTTTAGAGAATTCATCAATTCTAACCCCAAATAGCATAAGTAGAGCTACAGATTTATTCCAACCAAGAGAAGAGAATGTCTTACCAAATATATGCGGTCCTGTAGCAGAGATAGCCAAAATTTCTCCCAATTTCAATTCACCCAAAGTAATATGATTCCCTTGACTAGTGATAACAAAGTAAGAGGATCCTTTTTTATTCTAAAATTTGCATAGAATATAGCCACCAGATTTGAGAAATAGGGAATTCTTTCACATGCAAATCTTCTGAGATGAATGAAATCGAAGCACTCATCAAGTTGATAATCTGAATAGAGTTGAAATAAACATATCTTTTCACAACACAAGGTCCATTGTGAAATTCTTTGTAGAAGATCTTGGATCTTCGCAGATCAAGAAGATCCTTTTTTCATTTGAGAGATCCTTGCCAAAATTACTTTTATTCTTCTTCTTTCCCCTCTGTTTATCTCTGTGATCTTCCAAATAGCAAGTATAAGAGAGCAAAGCTTTGGAAATGATTGTTGCCTTGTGCTTCTTCCTCTTGATGACTGCGATAAAGAGACGCATGGTCTCTTCATTGAAACCAGAAACGATTGGGCGAGGCTCAGACATTTTTGGAGAAGAAGAATTTGGGAATTTTTGAAGGAGAAGATGAAGAGTTAGGTTTTTCTAAATCGTCATGGGCAAGGAAAGTTGTAACACAATGGTTTTAATGGGTGCTGGACGAAATGACTGAGAAGAGCAATAAAGGGGTTAGGTGTGATCCACAACACTTTTATGACTAAGAAAGGTGGTCAAGTCAAATAAGTCAAATTGGAATCGTAGAATAGATTCTGGTGATAGGATCTGCTGGTAGAATACATGATATCATAATAACCTTAAAATAAAGTTAGCAAAAAAATTATTCTAGTGTGCAAATACCCCAAATTTCTACGTATATTGCAAAATTGTTCAACATGCAAAAGTTTAGTAAAAATATCAGCAAGTTGATTGTAGGTGTCAATAAATTCTAATAGGATGTTTCCACATTCAACATGATCTTTTAGAAAATGATGTCTCACCTCTATGTGTTTAGTATGAGAATGTAAAATAGAATTCTTGGATAAGTTAATTGCACTACTATTATCACAAAATATAGTTGTATCAAATTGGAAGCTATAGTCTTGCAAAGTTTGCCTCATCCATAAAATTTATGCTCAACATAATCTGGCAGCAATATACTCCGCCTCTGCTGTAGAAAGTGCAACACAAATTTGTTTCTTATTAAACCAAGACACAAGAGAATGGCCAAAAAATTGACACATTCCACTTGTACTCTTTCTATCAGTTTTACTTCCGGCAAAATCCGCATCACTATATCTCAATAGATCAAAACTAGCATACTTAGGATAATATAACCCAAAATTCAATGTGTCTTTAACATATCTAATAATTTGTTTTACAGCATGCAAGTAAGATTCTTTTGGTGAAGCTTGAAAACGTGCATAAAGACAAACATTGAATAAGATATCTGCTCTATTAGCAGTTAAATAGAGAAGACTACCAATCATACCTCTGTAGAGTTTTTCATCTACATTCTTACCACTAGTATTTTTGTCAAGTTTGATAAAAGTACTCATTTGAGTGGACATCTTCTTTGAGTTTTTCATCTTGAACTTCTTCACAAGCTCAAGTGCATGCTTTTCTTGATTGATAAATATTCCATTTTTTCTTCTTGATATGCAAGCCAAGAAACAAATTGAGTTCTCCTATGAGACTCATTTCAAATTCTTGTTGCATTCTTGTAGAGAAATCTTCCCACAAAGTTTCATTAATAGAACCAAAAATAATATCATGAATATAAATTTGAACTAGTAAGAGATCTTGGTCAACATGTTTGATAAACAAAGTAGTATCAATTTTCCCTTTAGAAAAATCATTCTCAATAAAAAATTTTGACAATCTTTCATCCCAAGCACGAAGTGCTTGTTTTAAATCGTATAAAGCCTTTTCCAATTTGAAAACATGATCCGAAAAAATACAATCTTCAAAACCTGGAGGTTGCTTCACATAGGCTTCCTCATTTAAAAATTATTCAAGAAAGTACTTTTGACATTCATTTAAAATAATCGAAAGCTTTTAAAACTTGCATAGGCTAGAAGCATTCAAATCACTTCGAATCTAGTAACATGAGCAAACGTCTCATCAAAATCTATGCCCTCCTCTTGATTGTATCCTTAGGTAATAAGTCTAACTTTGTTTCTAGTAACAGTGTCACTTTCATCTAGTTTGTTATGAAAAAAACTCATTTGGTGCCAATGACAGAAAACTCTTTGGGTCTTGGTACAAGATCCCAAACATTAATTCCATCAAAATTATTCAATTCCTCTTTCATAGCTAAAAATCAAAACTCATCATTCAAAGTCTCATTAATATTTCTAGGTTCAATATGAGATAGAAAAACTAAATGCGAACATTAATTTAGAGCTTGAGAACAGTTTTCACCACTCTTAATACATCACCTATAATCAAGTCAGTTGGATGATCTTTAATTGTCTTTCAAGTCTTAGGGAGCTCTGGATAAGATGTATTTGGAGTTTTAATTTGATCTGAAGTCTAAGATTTCTATTCATTAGAAGTTTATTCACTGCTGGTAGGATCAGAATTCTTACTGGTAGGATCGATTCTACCTGGGCTCCAGAACCTAAAATATTTGCATCTTCAATAATCTTTGAAATATGAGGGTTAATTTCGTTAAAACTTATATGCATGAATTCCTCAATATTTAATGAGCGTTTATTAAACACTCTATAAGTTTTATTAGAAGAGAAATAATAAAAAAATATGCCTTCATCCGATTTTGAATCAAATTTACCCAAATTATCTTTGGTATTAAGGATAAAGCACTCACATCCAAAAACTTTGAAATATGATATACTTGAAATTTTTCCAAAGAAAAGTTTATAAGGAGTCTTGTTAAGATAGGACGAATACTAATACGATTCAAAACATAGCAAGCGGTGTTGACCGCTTTCGCCCAAAATTATTTCGGTAAAATAAAGGAGTTTAACATAGTACGTGCCATTTCTTGTAAAGTTATATTTTTTCTCTTAATAACACTATTTTGTTGTGGTATTCTTAGTGCCGAAAAAGTGTGCGCAATGTCATGATCAAGACAAAACTCAATGAAATTTTCATTTTCAAATTTACCACCGTGCTCACTACGAATTTTGATAATATAAAAGTCAATTTTCTTTTCCACCCTTTTGTAAAATATTTAAAGAAATTAAAAGCTTCACTTTTATGAGTCAAAAATAAAACTCATGTAAAATGAGAAAAATCGTTGACAATAACAAAAGCATAATATTTTTCATTCAAATTAGAAGTGCTCATGGGAACAAACAAGTTCATATGTAAAAGTTGCAAGGGTTTAGAAGTTGATATCTCTCTTATTGAATGAAAATAACTTTTGACTTGCTTGTTCTTTTTACATTCATCACAAGCTACCTCCTTGTGCTTTTTCAATGTGGGAAGTCCTCGTACAAGCCTTTGTTGGACAATTTTGATATAAGATCAAAATTAACATGTCCAAGTCTTTTGTGCCATAACAAAGGATCATCGTCTAATGCGGCTAAACACTTAATTTGGTTAGTTAAATCAATAATATCTGTTATGATCAATTCTAAATCTGCACAGAAAAATACAAACTTTAGGAACAGCGCTAGCTCCTCGATGCTACCGTGTAGCCTAAGACTAACGGGTCGTGATCCACAGGAAGTGATAGCGATAGAAGCTTTATAGTAAGTTTCTTCTTTTAATTAATTAAAACAGATTTAAGAGTTCTCTTCTCAGTTTTAAAAAAAATAAAAATAGTTAAGAAGGAGATGTAGAAGAAAAGATGGTGGTATTGTTGTTATTTTATTTATAAAAGAAAAAGAAACAAAAAGAGATAAAGAAAAGTGTTGGTACAAAAATCAGAAATAAAAAAAGATAAAAGAAGAGTATTTAAGATGGCTTTGTTAATTCAAAAGAAAAGAAAACAAGTTCAAAGAAAAAAAATTAAAAGAGAAAGCATTGATTGAAAATTGTTAAATTAAACTAAGAAAGAAAATAGAAAAGAGATAAAGTAAGAAGAATTACCGCTATTGCAGATTAACATATCATGATTAGATGTGAAGTAATGTAAAGCAAAGTAGTAGGAAGAAGTACATGAAAGCAGTGTTTCGTCAGATTGAGTACGATGAAGAAAAGTGAAAATTCTTCATTGATTGTCACCTTTAATATAAGCTTCTTGAAGAAAAGATTACATAGTATCACTCTACAATAACTCTTCATCTCTTTTAATTATATAACTCTCTCTAACCTAAAAATAAAATAAAAGAAAAAATAAAAATTACATTGAAGAAGAAAAGAAAAACCTAACCTAAACTAATTAAACCTCTCTCTGGAGTGGTGCCCTTTCTGCCTTCGAGGTATGAGGGTATTTATAGGAGAAAACAGAGGGATAGGAAGCTTATGAAGATAGAGAGCTGGCTATTTCTGAATTTGAATCCTCCATTTATCTCCAAACTTGATTTGATTTATTCAAAATTTTATGTAGAAATTCAATTCTGATCTGCAGTTTGTTATCATGTTGATTACTGAATATGACTTAATAAACGATAGACTTAGAAAGAGTAATCAGCATAAACATTGTAGCCCTTTAAGTCTTCTATCTGGATCATCTTAAATCATCAGATTTGAGTTTCGACAGCGAAAGTTATGATTAAAGTACTAAATAATATTTAGTCTGAATCCAAATTTAAATTGCTTCATCTCATCCGTTGGTCTTCTCTCTATTCATTTATCCTCTTGGATTTTTAGTTTGTCTTCTAGAATTGATAAGATATCTATTTATTTTCAGCAAAATCGATAGGGTTTTCAAACAATCCATTTTTCTTTGAAATTAGATGATATTATCTTATCTGATATATCTAGTTTTCAGATAAAATAGCTTATAGAACCTTTGGATTTGAATTCATCCTCTTGATTTACTTGATCTTTTGAATTATTTGAATTTAATTGTATAAATCTATCAATCTCTCTAATTTCTTCGTTAATTACATTGCATATCACTGAACATGAAAAATACATGAAAAAGCAGAGTTTTATTTAAAAATAAATGATGAAAATATGACATAAGTGATACAAAATGTACAATGTGCGTGGACAATTACAACCCCACACTTATCTTTTGCTCGTCCTTGAGCAAAACAAAAAGGAAAGAAAAAAACTGACCTAACATTAACTCACTTTCGTAGGAATCACGATTGCACTTAGCACGTACAACAGGTCATTAAACCTCTGAGTTACCCCTAGAGGACGAGTTTTGTCTCGTGAGAATTTTCAGTAGATTACACCCACAAAATCTATGAAGAAAAAGAAATGAATTGTTAGTATTTTCTGAAAACGCATTTTGAAAGAAAAAATATTTGAAGTATTAATGTAAAAATTTCAAATAATCTATAAGTCATAGGATTATCAAAACTTAGTCATTTCTAAACTTAGTCTTTATTCAAAAACTTGTTTTCAATCAAGATAAGGATTAAAATTTTATTTCTCATATTATTTTACCCTAAGTCATATGCACCTTGTGACTGTGAAAATTTGGCTCAGGATTCTTCAACTCTAACTCTTATGCCTTATTATATATATAATTTTCTTCTTCTTCTTTTTTTACATTTATGGTGGTAATAACCCTGAGCTCTATTAGGCTTTCTAATTCGCCCATGTAATGAGTTTTAGTCGGTGACTCTCAAATCGAGCGATTTTAGGGCACCGGGTGAGAAAACACCCCAATAATTTAGGACTCGAGCAAATAAGGCCACAAAACTAAGGATTTTTATTTATATGAACCACTTTTAGGCGTGAATACTTATGCTTTTTATGAGGCACAAATACAGAACTTA
Source organism: Agave tequilana (assembly GCA_038442645.1). Lineage (NCBI taxonomy): Eukaryota > Viridiplantae > Streptophyta > Magnoliopsida > Asparagales > Asparagaceae > Agave > Agave tequilana. The sequence goes on from JAVJIF010009389.1 coordinate 170,776, forward strand.
ATGAAAAGAAATTTTTAATAATATATATATATATATTTATAAGCTATAAGAATTTTATTTTTGAACACTAAGTGTGTAAGTGTATAAAGTATGCATATTTCATCAAGGTAAAAATCAAGACTAAATTACTTTTTCAATCTTTTTTCCTAATCTCAAAATCAACAAATAATTTTATTTTGACCAAGTATAAGAACTTCTAATTATGATCATCTTATTCCTTAAAAGTAACTTAATTTCTTATAAAAAAAAAGTGAAAGTATTACTTTCATTTTCAAAAAGTTTTTAAAGAAAGGATTTTTTTAGTAAAGTTAGTATGTTAGTAAACCGCCCCACATCTAACTCATGCATTGTCCTCAATGTATGAATGAAATGCAATAATACATTGAAAAGGAAGGAAAATTGTCACCTCAAGGTGGTGGTCTTATTGGCCAAGCGTTTCTTTCCAATCTAGATACTGTGGATTTTTATGAAACCTAACTTTTATTTCCTCTTTCTTATTAGCATTTTCGTACTCCCTCATATGACTAGGATCATGCAAGATCCTAGCATTAAATGTTTCCGGTTATATGACCAATTTTGGGATATTATCACGGAGTAATATTGATCTAAACCTTGGTCCAACAATGAAATTTAGTTCTACAGAATGGATGATTTGAGCTCAACAATGAAAGGATAGGAACCGATACCGACTTGGGAATAAAACTCAAACTAAGTTTAGCTTTGAGAGTCAGAGTTGGTTCATGAGTTTGGTCCAAATCATAGAATTCATGTTCACATTCATTTTCCAACAATGAAATTTGACTCATGTTCAAGCTCTATAGGGATACGAATCAGTATTGACTTCAAAATTGGGGCCAAATTGGGTAAGAATATCGGAGTCAACATAGATTTAAATAGTGGAATTGAATCACAACATTGGGAATCAGTGTCACATGCATCTTCAAGTTCAATCTCGTTGAACTGAAAACTTGCCAATTTGTCAATGACTTGATATTGATCAAGTTCAAAGTTTTGTGGTGAAATTGAATCCTGCTAAAATCTCCAATATACCATGATTCTTTGTCAATATGGCTAGAAGAATCAGGAGTGGTCGAAAATGTGTTAGGTAGAGTTTTTCTTATTCCTGTCATTAATTGTGTTGACCAAATGACTCACTTTTATTTCTAACCTATTGAGAGATTTGAGACAATCCATTTGAGATTGAATACAATTATTTTGGGACTGAATCATGAATTTCATATTCTTTTCTAAGTCAACAGGTTCTTCTTGTTGTGGTTGGACTTGAAAATTAGAGTAAGGATCTTGGATTTGAAAATTATTTAGGAGAATTGAGTCCGCTATGATTTGTACTTGTCTTGTGGACTCAAGGAAAGCTTCAAAAGTCTTTTATAAAGAAGATTTTTTTCTATAGGTTCGTCTTCGTATTGAGTATATGAAGCTGTTTGTTTGTATGGTAATTGATAGTAAGACTCGGGGAGTTATATCCCACTGACTCGGTGAAGAGTGGTGATGATTATCTCATTCTTGTTCATAATACTGGGATTGGGGCATATACTGATTCGGATAAGACCAATCTGGCATACTTGGTTGGTTAAAGCTAAAGTTATGTAATGCCGGGTTGGTAATATCCGAATTGAAAGAGGTTGGGATAAAATATAGATTTGAATTATAATCAGAATAATTGTAATTATATAATCCATTTTTACAAGAACAAACAAAAACAAATAATAAACAAATAAGAAAATAAAGAAAAATCTAGCCTATGTTAGGGTAGAGCTTAGACCTAGACGACTCGTAACTGTTAATTATCCACATGAGGTATGTTGGAGAACCTGATCACAAGTTAATCAGTTAGGTAGGGGCAAGATTGGTGGGAGGTATTCGTGCCTAAGCAACGGGCCTAATTATGCCAAACCACCAGCCTTCGGGGTTTCGCCCCTCAATCCCCAACCTTTGATATCGATTTGGCAAGAGTCAACTTCTAACAATTTTTCCCTTAGATCAATCCCTATTTGTGTCCGAGATGTCCCTAGGGTCAACGTCTGCTCAATTTTAAGTTAGACTGGGTTAGTGAGTGGGAGTTGGTTTGTGGGCTAAGGGAGGGTAATGACTTTCCTACCTTTCTTTTTTAAGGATATGCCCTTAATCTTTTAAGTACAGTATACAAGTATAAAGCAAAAGGTAACACTCAAGCAAAATGAATCATTCAAAATAAGTTTCCTAAACTATATGCAATGCACATATATCTTTGCTCTAGCACTCTTCAACAGTAATATAAAGAAACGAAATAGACAGATGCCCTAAGATGGAAGAGTCTAAACGTTTTTTAGCATTTACAAAGCAACAAGTTATTGTTGATTAGAAATTGTACAGAGTGAGTTAAATAGATAAACTAATAACTGCAGAGAGCTAATCTCTAAAAATCAAGCAATCTGCAAGAGACTACAGTTAGTAGTTCACCACAGTTGTGGGCTCTGATGCTCTGCCTTCTTTGACAGAGTCACAGAGTAGCAATATATCCATTGCAGCTCCTAGTTTTCTGTAATTAGCCCCTGTACACCAAAACAAAGGAGAAAAAGGGATTACTTTGTTAAAGTAAATTAAAAGGAAAGAAAACTTATAATCCCTCCTCGACAACTGCGCCAAAATTTGTTATAATAGATTCTAAACCTGCACAAAAAATACAGAGTTTTAGGAATAGTGCTAGATTCTCGATGCTACCGTGTAGCCTAAGGCTAACGGGTCGTGATCCACAGGAGGGCCAGCGATGTAAGCTTTATAGTAAGTTTCTTCTTTTAATTAACTAAACAGATTTAAGAGTTCTCTTCTCAGTTTTAAAAGAAAATAAAATAGTTAAGAAGGAGATGTAGAAGAAGAGATGATGGTATTGTTGTTATTTTATTTATAAAAGAAAAAGAAACAAAAAGAGATAAAGAAAAGTGTTAGTACAAAATCAAAAATAAAAAGAGATAAAAGAAGAGTATTTAAGATGGTTTTGTTAATTCAAAAGAAAAGAAAAACTAGTTCAAAGAAAAAGAATTAAAAGAGAAACTGTTGATTGAAAATTGTTAAATTAAACTAAGAAATAAAAATAAAAAGAGATAAAGGAAGAAGATTTACCTCTGTTGCAGATTAAATACCATGATTAGATGTAAAGTAATGTAAAACATAGTAGAAAGAAGTACATGAAAGCAGTCTTTGGTCAGATTGAGTACGATAAAGAAAAGTGGGGAACCTCCATTGATTGTCACTTTCAATAAAACTTCTTGAAAAAAAGATTACAGTGTCACTCTACAATAACTCTTTCTCTCTTTTAATCATGTAACTCTCTCTAATCTAAAAATAAAATAAAAGAAAAATAAAAATTACATTGAAGAAGAAAAAAATCTAAACTAAACTAACTTAAATCTTTCTTTGGAGTGGTGCCCTTTTTGCCTTCGAGGTATGAGGGTATTTATAAGAGAAAATCAGAGGGATAGAAATAGTATGAAGATAGGGGAGCTGGCTATTTCTGAATTTTAATTCATCTCCAAACTTGATTTGATTTATCTAAAATTTTATGTAGAAATTCAATTCTGATCTGCAGCTTGTTATCGTGTTGATTGCTGAATATGACATAATAAATGATAGATTTGGAAGAGTGATCAACATAAACATTATAGCACTTTAAGTCTTTTTTCTGGATCATCTTGAATCATTAAATTTGAGTTTCGATAGCAAACGTTATGATTAAAATACTAAATGTATTTAGTCTGAATCTAAATTAAAATTGTTTCATCTTATTCGTTGATCTTCTTTCTATTCATTTATCCTCTTGAATTTTCAGTTTGTCTTCTAGAATTGATAAGATATCCATTTATTTTCAGCAAAACCGATAGGATTTTCAAACAATCTATTTTTTCTTGAAATTAGATGATATTATCTTATCTGATATATCCAGTTTTCAGATAAAATAGCTTCTAGAATCTTTAGATTTGAATTGACCCGATCCCCTTGATTTGCTTGATCTTTTGAATTATTTAGATTTAATTGGATAAATTTATCAATCACTCTATTTTCTTTGTTAATTACACTGCATACCACTGAACATGAAAAATACATTAAAAAGCAGAGTTTTATTTAAAATAAATGAAGAAAATGTGACATAAGTGATACAAAATGTGCAATGCGCGTGCACAATCAATATCAATGGTATTCCATTTTTAAATACTTCAAATAAAAGATTTTCTTCATAATCAATGATAAAAAAATGATATTCATACCTTTATCACATAGTTGGCTAATACTAATAAGATTAGCTTTCTAATCATCTACTCGTAGTACAGTTTCAAGAGTAGAGAAAGGTTTCTTACCAATAGTTTCAATACCAATGATTTTACTTTTACCATCATCTCCAAAGGTGACCGTGCCACTTTTACAACTTGATAGAGTTGCAAGAAAAATTAGATCCCCCATCATGTGTCTTGAGCAACCACTATCAAGGTACCATTTCGTTCAATGTTGAGAAAGGTTGGATACCTACAAGAGAATTTTGAGATATACTTTTAAGTACCCATTGTCTTTTGGGTCCTTAAGTTAGTATCTTGTTTAGGAACTCATTTTAAATATGAAATAGTATGAAAATTTTTCTTTACAAAACATTAAGTACTAACATGACCTCTCTTCATACGATAAGTGTAAATCAGATTTGAAGCATTGTTGTGATATGAATGAATATGAAAATTATAATTTTTATACCGGTAGGATGACATTCTACCAGTCTGCTGTTGGTAGGATGGTATCCTACCAAGACCTGATCTGATTCTACTAATCTGATTCTGCACATGAGCAGTACTAGAAGTAGAAACAACATCAGTAAATCTTTTTAAACGGGTCTTTACATCATCATTTTCAATTTGAAGCTTTACGATTTTAATAAGCAATTCATTTTCTCTCTCAAGACATTTTCATAAATAGATGGACAAGATGTATGTTTATTTTTCAAAGTAGTAAACCATTTTGAAAGTTTTTTGTAATCTCCAACAAGCTCAATGTAAGCATCTTCTATTTCTTCAGAAGTGATGTAGTCATCGAGTGTTACCTGTTTGTTGTTCGCCATGAAGCATATGTTTTCATTTGAGATGCTCAAATTTGCTTCATATTTTTCTTCATTTTCGGAATCACTTGATTTCGATTCATCCCATCGAAAATATAAGGCTTTCTTCTTCTTACAGAACTTTCTCGCCTTTCCTTTCAAGTTGAGACAATCCTTTTTGATGTGACCGGGTTTATTGTAATCATAGCAATTTATAGAGCCGGTTTTATCTTTCCTCCCATTTGATCTTTGGAAGTTTCTCCTCTTGTTGAATTTTTTTTTCATCGTCTTGTTAGCCTTCTCGATGACACATGCAAGATCATCATTTTTATTTATTGAAAACTCATCTTGCATACCCTTTAGAGCTATATTTTTCTTTTTCATTTGAGAAGCATCATCTTTCTTTCTTTCTTTTGAAGATTCATTTTGATCTCAACATTCTTCAAGATCCCCATTAATTCTTGAAAGGGGAGAGTGTTGATATCTTTGTAGATTTCTATTGAATTAATGATGCTATTATATTCCATGGGTAGTGACCTCAACACCTTGTTGTTCATTTCAAAGCAAGTAATAACTTTTTCAAGAAATTAGAGATTGTTAGTGATGTTTTTGAACCTATTAAGAAATTCATCAATAGACTCATTAGGTAACAATCGAATAGTTTCAAAATCTTATGTAAGCATATTTATTTTGCTATTCTTAATTTCATTAGTTCCCTCATGTGTGAATTTAAGATAATTCCACATCTCTTTAACTTAGCACATGTGATATTCATAACTTTATGAAACTCATTGCAAGACAATCTAATGATAATACAACTAATAGCTTTGAAATTTAAATTTGCAAAAGGGAAATCCTTCTCGTCTCATTCGGATCAAGATTTAAGAATCTTCTTCCATCAATCTCTATGGTGGGAGAGGTGTAACCATCTTCAATCATGCCCCAAATCTTCCAATCAATAGACTGTATAAATCTCATGCATGTTTTTCAATACGCATAATTAGTACTATTAAATAGTGGAGGTCTATTGTTGGATCTCCTCTCTGATAGAATAATATCACTAGTGGAAGTCATAAGATCGGTCTTTAGGATATAAAACCTAAAATAAGAGTATCAATGCTCTGATACCAATTGTTGGACCCTAGAGGGGGTGAATAGGGTCAAGGGTAATTTAAATTTAAACATACTGAATATATATCAAACTGTAAAAATAGGCAGATTAGTATGATCACCCAGTCTGATGGTAGGATGATACAGTCTGGTGGTAGATCTAACAGAGAATAGAATAGGGTAATGTAACAGCGAATATATATATATATATATATATATATATATATATATATATATATATATATATATATATATGCACAACAGATAAACAACAATAAAAACAGAAGAGAGAACTCAAATAATTTTAGGGTGGTTCGGGAAACTCCCCTATATCCACCACCTAGAGCTCTCCTCTCTAAGATTTTCAAATCCACTATAAAGCTTCTTCCCGAAGCAAGGATTACAACCACCAAGACTTGAGCTTGGATTTACAAACCACCAAGATACTACTCGATATTGGATTTTCACTACACCTCTATCTTGAGGCGTACTACAACAAGGATCTCGATAGATTTTGTTCTCTAACACAATAATAAGAACTAATATAAGCACAATAATTGAATCAAAATAGATAATACAATAGGAGACTCTATGCAATCATATAGTTCTATATCAACAATAACTTGACAGAATAAGTCTAAAACAGTAATAATGAGAATCTAGAATGAGTAGAAGATGAGACTGAGATTCTCCAATAAATAGAGAAATAAATGAAGTGATGAATTTATCTTGTATTGAATGCTTGAGACTTTCTCTGAAGATCAGAACTTGAATGAAGATGATTGGCTCAACCACTTTTGTTTGATGAGATCTGAAAATTTAAGGCTTGAAAGAAGAAGAGCTCAGTTTATGGCTGTTCTGAAATTTCTGCTTGTGTTTTTCTTGTTGTAATGAATGAAAAAGGTTCTATATAAAAAATAAGGCAACATCAAGTTTCAATCCAATTATTAGAGATGCAAAGGAAGAGGTAGAGATTTCTGCCCGTTAGTGCATTTAATGCAGCCAGTGAAGAGATCTTAAAACTGTTCAAATATCTTTGCATTAAGTGACTCTCAGCAGGTTAAGAGAAAAGAGGGTATGGAAGCCTTAGATGAAGAGAAGAGAGAGAAGACTTTTCTCCAAAAATATATACTCAACGGTCTTAATTCCCAGTTGTACAACATTAGAATAGTGAGTTGTTGATAGAGCCTGCAGATGATGTAGACAAGTAAGAGGGACAGAATGATACTAAAGGCTTGTCTCCATGTCCCACTTGCAACAAGGTACCCATCTACTTGTGAGAAAAGAAATTTGTGAAATGAATGGGATATATAAGAGATAGAAGTACAACTCATAAGGTACAGTGAATAGACCATAGATTGCTGAAAAAACAAATATGACCCAGAGACAGAAGTGAAACAGAATACATACTGGACAGAGCTGGTAGAAAGAAGTTGAGTGCTAGGACGAGATGATAGAATGAAGATTCTACCTAGAAACTGAGATGAAAAAAATTCTACGTGTGCCAAATTTATATTGATAATAAAGTCACTGTATGATTACTTGCATAGTTTCTATTTTGATGAAATTTGTAGCTCAAGATCTACGGCTCCTTCTTACTCTTTCATAGCTTGATATGACTTGTAATAGCAGGATCTTGTGAAGCTTGATCATATTTGCTCCAATAACTCTTGTAACTTGAGATATATTAAAATTTGTGGAGCTTTACATAATTCTTTCTATCCTCCATATGTATATAGCATTGGTTGCTCAAATCCATCCATCCTTCAATTATAGTCTTATTCTGAAATAAGACCACAATACTAATTCAACTTGATAGTAGTTTAATTATAGCTTAATTACATCATCAAAATTATATGAGTTACACCGGAGACCGCCAAGAACAAACTCTAGATCACAAACAACCCAAAGAGAGAGACAAAAGCATATTTACGTCCTCTGGACAGAAGAGAGAGATCTATTGATGATTTATATAAGATTACAAGAGGATTACAAGGTCTTCTCAAGAACTCACTCAGCAAGATTCACTCCAAAATGGGTTTCGAGTCCTCTATTTATAGAGAGAAGAAAATACCCTAAAAAACTTAGCAGGTCGGGTCCCAAACATTGCGAGATCCGACTGTCAGTCGACTGACTGGTCGACCGCTCCAATTGTACGGTCGATCGCCCAGTCGACCGTGCAGACCCTCCCAACTCTCTGTTAGATCTCAAAGTTGAGCCGGTCGACTGGGATCCAAGTCTTAACTCTCTGTTAATGATAGAGTTGGGCCGGTCGACTGGGCGGTCGACTGGTATCACATTGCGGTCTCCTGATCGACCGCCAAGCTGTAATTTTCTCCTATTGTGCATAAGTGCTCGACCGATTTTTTCTCTTGTGTATGTCAGTCAATCGCCCGGTTGATCGAACCTCTATCAATGAGTTGAAAAACTCTATCAACCCAGTTTTGGTCCTATCTCTACAATTCTCCACCTCGGTAAAGATTTTCAATCTGAGCCGAATGCCAATGAATCCAACATCGCGATCGACACACAATCTCCGCCACGAGATCGACACGCGATCTCTGCTCCAAGATCAACACACGATTTTCGCCAAGCAGACCAAATGCAGATATTGACTCACCATATGATTCAGAGGAATCCTAAATGTAATGTTATAATTGATTTCAAACGATCACAATGGAACCAAACGATTGATCTGAAATCAATACAAATCTTGATTCCTTGGGCCGGGGGTACATAAACAGCCGTAATGGTGCAGCCCATTTTGGTGGTGCAGCCCGTATGAAGCTCTTTAGACTTTCGAGAATTGGCAACGGTACGTTGCAATTTGGACTTCACGTAGGTGAAGAGTTGTGATCTCGATGAGTATTTGATCTTCTGGTGGTGAAGATAGTTGAGCTTGCATAAGGGGGCATGCATCTAGTTTGCTAAGCTGATGTTGGTTATTTGGTGTGCTCTACACAGATTTGGTTGGAGCGTCTTGAAGACATTTGGATTGGTGTCCCAGTAAGTTGTTGAGTCATTATTGGGTCATGTTGGGTTCTACTTGAGGTCATTTGGAATAGTATTCCATTCAGTTGCTTAGTTGAAGACATGTTCGTTGGTCGGCTCATATTGCATTGTTTCTCTTCTGTGAAGTGTTGAGAGGGCATGTATGGTGCATTCTATTTGGTTTAGCTGAGCTGAAAATTTTGGTTTCATTACAATTGATATTGGAGTTTGGAGAGAGTCACCGAGCTCAACTAACTTTCTTCTCTGCAACAATGAACCCAATAGACTGAGTTATATGAACCTCATTAATCTGAAATTCATGCTTCTTTACAACCCATTTTCGCGAATTCTTTTTGGTTTTCTAGCTGCAACTGAACCAACTTTTTCAACATATTTAGTATCCATATCGGCTATTGATCTCCACTCGGTATCACAATCGATGAAATCTCAGATGATATTGAATCAACTGGACAACATGGAGTAGCACCACTCTCCACCCACTGCGATAACACCGACTTGGTCTTCATTGTCTCCACCTGCTAGGAGACGTCAGATTTATCATTGAAGCCTCATCCAATGTGACATGTCTCGAGACGAACTCCCTGTTTTTCAGATCCCATAACTTGTAGCCTTTCAAGTCTTTTTTGTATCCCAAAAACATCAACTTGTTCGCTTTAGAGTCCAACATGTCTTTCTTGACATCAACATAGGCCGAACTACCAAATATTCTAAGCGAACCATGGCCATGAGCAGCTCCACCTGACCAAATCTCTAAAGAGTCTTACCTCCGATCACAGTCGTCGGTAGTCTATTCAAAAGATGACTAGTATACACAATCGCCTCAGCCTAAAATGATTGGTCTAACGATGCATTAGATAACAAATATCAAATCTTCTCCAGCAAGACACGATTCATCTCTCTGGCTACACCAATTTTCCCATTTGTAAAGTGGCTCACAATACCATTGTTCTGGCCAAATTGCAGGAAAGAATCCTTGTACTCTTCAACATGATCATATCAGAGCACATTGATCTTCCTACCTGTTTGATTCTCCATCAGCTTCTTCTACTTCACCAACAACTCTAGAATTTCAACTTTTTGTCTCGTAGAATATACCCAACAATGTCTAGAATAATCATCTACAATAGAGACAAAGTACAGATGGCCTCCAAGTGATATAGTCTTGGTAGGACCCCAAACATTCACGCGAACACAATTAGAAAACCATGCAAATGTTGAGTAACGGTGTCGAATTTCACCTTTTTCTTGTCCAGAACACAACTGTCATGTGATTTCAAATGGCAAGTTGATACACCTTCTAATACTTGATCTGATATCAAGCCAACTTGTCTGAACCCTTTATGCCATAATCTGGTAGAATCGCCATTTAGTCCTGAAGACGCCAATCTAGTAACACACAACCCATCAAATAGTACACATTATTGCATCTAATGCCCTTCAAAACAACCAATGAGCCACTAAACATCTTGAGAATGCCTTCTCTAAGAGCCCATCTCAGGCCCTTCGCTTTCAAAGCTCCAACTGAGATCAAGTTCTTCGTCATACGAGAAATATATCTCACATTCTTCAACTCTCTCATTGTCCCATCGTACATCTTGATACGAACAATACCCTTACTAACCAACTGGTATGTGTGATCGTCTCCCATGGACATCAAATCGCTATCCAGCTCCTCAAAACTAGCTAACAACTCTCTTCTGAGACAAATGTGGTAGGTAGAGCCCGTATCCAATATCCACTCAGATGTATCTGAATAATAACTAGATGGTGTAATTGAAAGTGAAAAACAAGAAGAGTCAGAAATATTACCATCTGACTTAGTGACATTAACCTTAGATGTTTTCGATGACTTCTTCTTCAACTTGAGCTGTAGATATTTACTTTTTCATTGTCCTTCCTCTTTACAGAAAACACACTAATTCTTTTCTAATTTGTAATTACCAACCATGTGTTTTCAATTGGATCATTGCTGATTTCTTCTTCTTTGGTTTGGACTACTTTCTCTCGCTGCCAACACCTCTGCTGATGTTTCATTGGAAGAACACTCCTTTTCTTTTCTTTTCAATTCGAAGTTTACAAGAGCAGTGGTCACCTCACTGTAGCTAAGGGATTATCTCCCATTGATCAAGGTAAGCATAAATTGAAAATCACCTAGAGGGGGGGGGGTGAATAGGTGATTATGCTAATCTAAGGCCAATTTAAAAATTATGAAGCAAATGCAATGAGATGAATGAATGAATATGGCAATAGCAATCAAAAACACTAAGTAATAGCAATGGAAAGTAAACCAATCGCAAACACAAAGATATGTTATCGAGGTTCGAGCACCCAGCTCTACTCCCCGCCTTCCCCAGAAGGATTCTAGCTACTTTCACTATCACAAAGATCAATTACAAATGGAGTACCCAACTCCTACAATTTCAGCACAATACAATTTCTAAGTAATCAAAGATCACAAACTCTCTCTTTCAAATATCTCTTCCCTTACAAAGGTCCTTAGAGAATATTGAGAAGGAATGAAGCTCTTGTGTAAGTGAAGAAAGAAAATCAAATTCAGAGAGTATATCAAGAACACTTCTGAAAATGAATGAGAAATATCAGCACAAAAACAAGAAACAAGCTCTTTTGAAATATCCCAAACTTTTGAATTTTCTCTTGAATAATTGTTGTAAAGAAACTCTCCCCAAACACCCCTATTTATAGGAGAGGGCTAGGGTTTAGGGTTAGGAATTAATTACTGAAGATTAGGAAGTAATTAGTTCCAAATATACCCTCCAACGGATATTTAATTTCAAAAATCAAGTTAAAACAGATTAAAAATATGCCCGTTTTACTGTTCAACGGCCATATCGGTCGACTGACCCGGTCGACCGATAGTTCAAAAATTTGACCGTTATGAACTATCGGTTGACTGGTACAGTCGACTGCTCCTGACTGAGACTCAAAAATGTACCGGTCGACTATCGGTAGACAGCCGGTCGACCGAAAAGATAAAAGATAAACTATCGGTCGAAGGCCGGTAGACCACCGGTCGACTGGTAAGATACAGAGAGCAAACTAAAAACTTCGGTCGACTACCGGTAGCCTACCGGTCGACCGACAGACGTGCACACGGATACGTGCACTCTGCCAGATCTTCGGTCGACTGGTGGTATATTGCCGGTCGACCGGCTCAGGTCAAAATTGAAATAGAAAGGGAATTTTGAGAGGAAAAATATTTTGATCAAAACTATTTTGAACAGGAAATCAGTATACAACATAAAAACAGATTTGTAGAAGGAAGAATTAGTGTTAAAGTATTTTTGTATATTTTATGAGGAATAAACTTGGAAATAGCATACGCGTGAAAACGTGTGTGTTTGAGCTTCAACCTACTCTCTATTCTTTAACATGCTATAAAGCTATAAAACAAAACCTAAGGACCTCTGAAGCAATCTTTGAGCCATCCAATGCCTTGCAAGTGCCTTCTCTTCTATGATCCTTCCTTGATGTGCAATTTGCCTTCATTGCTATATGGAACTTAGAAGTTTTGCAAAAGCGAAGCGAATGAGCTCTAAACATGGTACAAAACCTGAAATGCATCTTGATCAAATCATTAGTACCAAATAGCACTTATTTGGTTTGTTATCATCAAAACACAAAACAATGGAGAGTGTAACCTCTTGGGCCAACATAAATGTCTTATATACCTCATCGGAGAGAAAACTCAACAATATCAACACTTTGTCTTCATCCTCGATTGCTACATCCTAATTTGTCATGTCCGCGAAAAGCTTCATGTAGTTGTTGATGTGATCACTAATAGAGATTCCTCTTTTCAATTGAAAATGATAAAGTCTCCTATTCAAGTGCAAGTCATTCTCAACACTCTTAGTCAAGTACTTGCTCACATGAGTCTTCCAAATCTTTTTCGTTGAGTCTCATTCATCATATCATATTTTAGATCCTACATCAAGTAAGACCTAATGATGCAACACACCATCTTATTCATCTTCTTTCAAATTTTCTCATCTACTACTGCCATCTCTCTTGAAACCCAAGAGTATCCTCCAAATTCTGCGGATTTACCGCATCTAATACTTCACATCTCCACAAATCAAAATTGTTCATGCCATCAAACTTCACAAGCTCAATCTTTTAATGGTGAACATTCTAATGTTCTTTACAACAAAAGAACCACTCACATCGGATGTTTCTTCAACCATCTTCTCCAATATTCTCAACCAACAAAGCAAAACAACTACGGAATGGAACTACAAATAATAAAGTTTAGATTTTTATTTTCAATTGAAACCGTAAGAAGAGTTTCCAATTGATCCCTCCACCAAAAGATTGAAAATGAGATTCAATATATGGTAAAAATCTGATTTTTATCCCACCAAAGTCTCAGATCTACAAGATCCAAGCTTCCAATCAAGATCCACTCCACCAAACGAAGCTCAAGTATTTCCTAGAGCTCTTATACTACTTGTTGAAACCTGGAGATTGCCAAGAACAAACCCTACATCACAAACAACCCAAAGAGAAGGAGACACAAGCATATAATGAGGTTTGGCAAGATTGCCTACGTTGCCGGGGAAGAAGATAGATCTATTGATGATTTACACAAGATTACAAGAGAATTACAAGGTTCTGTCAAGAACTCACTCAGCAAGATTCACCCCAAAATGGGTTTCAAGTCCTCTATTTATAGAAAGAAAAATATCCCAAAAAACTCAGCAGGTCGGGTTCTAAACGCTGCAAGATTTGACCGGCCGGCCGGCCGACCGCCCAGACCCTTCCAACTCTCTGTTAGATCTCAGAGTTGGTTCGGTCGACTGGGCAGGCGACCGGGATCCAAGTCCCAACTCTCTGTTAATCATAGAGTGGGATCGGTCGACCAGGCGGTCGACTGGTATCCAATTGCGGTCGACTTCCGATCGACTGTCAAACTGTGTTTTTCTCCTCTTGTGCATGTCGGTCGACCGAGCGATCGACCGATTTCTTCTCTTTTGTACGTCAGTCGACCGCCCGGTCGACCGGACCTCTGTCAATTAGTTTAAAAACTCTATCATCCCAGTTTTGATCCTCTCTCTACAACATATAATTTTTTTCTTTCTCAGTCATAAATAATAAACTATTTTTTTTAATACTTTACTGTGTTTCTTATAAATTATTTTCAAGATAAACTCAACCAATTGATATCTGTCAACATTTCAGTAAAATATGAATGGCAGTTTTCCAGATTGGTTTGCCTTCAAGGCTGGGTTGAGAATTTAATCATATCGTCTCAGGGAACTGATTTTTCATAACAAATTAGTCTTAAACCTCAGTATATAACTTGGGGGAGTTGAGATTAAAAAAAAAAAAAAAATTACTAATTGGTCAGACAATGAAAGAGATAAAAATGTCAAAAATCTTGTTTGCAATCATAACAAGAACTTTATAATTAAAAAAAAAAATTAGAGAAATATCTCCCTGCACGAATTTTCCATAACCACTATAATTAGTAATATTTTTCTAATTAATTAGATCTCCCTAACGAATTTTCTCAAAAAATTAGCAAAATTTTACAAAAGGAAGACACCACTCATTATCATAGACAAAACTCTAATTTTTTTCTATCTTTTCATTAATTTCCTGCTTTCTTATAGTTGTTCTTTAGATTTAAAATTTGTCCGAAATCCTCGAAAAATCTTGGAGCGAAAAACTAACTCTTCTTAAGTTCCTCTTTTAAAGAATTATTTTCATCAGTATCTTCAGTTGATTTATCAACTCATAGCCTGTAAAAAAAAACAATGTGAGATCACTGATTGATCATATTTACCTATTTTTCCTGTCAAACTTCTTTTGCAAGTAACTTTTTCATTTCATATCTCATCCTCTTAACAAATCAGTAGGTTTCTAGGATTAAATCACAAAAAAGCTTCATGATTCCTCCTACATAAAAGTCCAGAACTTGCCAGACCTTAGCTTTGAACAAACTCTTGATTAACTTGCACATTATTCCCTAAAATGAGATTAAAAAGTTGATCAAAACAATTCATAAACAGTGAAGATGACAAAAAAAAATGATGGAAGCATTAGACCTCACCACCACAAGGAGTTTGTGGGTACTCAATCATTACCAGCCATTAGCCATCATGGCAGAGGATTAAAAAGAAATCTCTAATCCCATCATTAGTGGCACAAAGAAGAGACAAAAGCCTAAGAACATGACCACTAAGTGAAGAAAAGCTTACTCCACTTCTCCCAACAACATGTACTCACTTTATGTCTTATTGCAACAACTAAAAGGAGGTCACTGATGCAAATTCATTAGAAAATTCACCCATTGGATGCTCATCTTAATTATTTTTGTTTATTGGTTAACTGTTTGATCAGATGATTTTTATGAGATGACATCAGAATTCTTGTTTCAAAAACTTTGTGTGTCCCTCCTTGTCTGCTCTCAGGTTCCCCACTATCTGACAGCATTAATAATAAAATTAAAGGAATTTAATTAGTGCAGGGCTTGTGGGTTCTGTTCTGCTGAGCCAAATAAGTAAAAAAATAAAGGAAAACAAGAATTTAAATCTCTGGCAGCTTGGAATCATTCAGTGTGCAGAGTGCAGTGATTCAAACTGAAGTTTTCTGTATGGCTCTAAACTATGCTGGTGAGTTTTTCAGGTTTTTTTTTTTTTTAAAAGCTTCAAAATGAAACAATGATGCATCTTTTAGTACAAGTGACAGGTGTTTCCTGAGATGATTTTGGGTGATGGGTCTTCTTGATTTGAAGAGAAGACCCTAAAAATTTAATTGTTTCCTGCCTGCTGGTTTTCCTGGGAATTGCAGATTTCTTTCTTTTTTTTTTTTCTTAAATATGTCAAACCTTTTTTTTGTTATGTTTGTTTGTTCATTTTTGATATCTTCAATGAAAACTTTGGAAGGAAAGTGCCTTGTGGCAAGCTGAAAGATCAGCACATGGCTTTCTTCGATCTCCAAGACATTGGTGAGCTCAAACCCTATGTACAGTATCACCATTGGTTTTCTTCTTCCAAGAGAATCAGTAGCAGAGCAAGGATCACCTATGGGATAATGCCATTGAAGACCAAAGATCAGGGAAATTTAAAAAAAAAGATTAAATAGCAGATAAGAGGGGAAAAAAAAATAGTCTTTTTAAACAGTCTTGGGGAAGTGTGAGAGAGAGCTAAAATAATTAGCAATTTCAGTGTAGCAGCAAGCTTTAACATTAATCTATAACCCCTGCTTCTTCTTTCCCTTATTTTCCTACTTCTACTTCTGCAAGCTTTGTGTGGATATAAACAGTCTTATCTCTCTCTCCAGGTAGATAGATTTCTTTGAGCACATTTTGTAAGAAAGAAGGAAGAAGAAAGAGTTCAAAGTTCAGAGTATACTCATCAATTCGTATCTATTTGCTTCCAATTTTTTCTTTCTTTTTTTATTCACTGTTTGAGTGCCAATTTGTACCAAATGAGTTTCCCTCCCTTTTTCTCCCTCAAGCACCAACTGATGACCATTTCATGTTCTCTTGTCCTTCTTCACCTCTTGCTATGGTTTTGTGGTAGTTACAGTTGTTCATTCTCTTCAAACTTGTTACTTTTGTTTCTACCGATTTCTTTTCCTTTCATCTTCTCAAAGATCAGACAGCTTATGATCATGTCTGGCTCTGAGGAGGAGCCAACACCAGAATTGAAGCAACTTGGTCTAGAGCTTTCACCAGAAGAGGGGATTGCTGAAGATGGCGAGCTTCAGACCGATGAAATAGTCCTGAATGACGAATGCCCATCACAGAGAGTGAGAATCCAGTGTCAGAAAGTTCAGTCTCTGATGAAAATTTAGAGACCTTGGGCTGCAGTCCATTGGAAAACTCAGATTGTTCGGGCTCTGAAGAAGAGGCATCAACAGAGATCGTGGCTTCGGATGATGACTCAGATGATGAGAGCCTCATTGAGATCGCGCTTGAAGACGAGCCAAATGCAGTACTCTTAAATCAAGAACTGAAGGCAGGCTTGCTTCCTGAGTTCTTGCCCGAGTTTTCGCCTGACCTATTGTTCAGAAAACATGGATTGATGGAGTTGTTGTCAGAGATCAACGAGGAGGATACATGATCGAGATTGACATTGCAATGGGATCCATCAAATGCTCAAGGTTTGAGATCAAGGCATGAGCATGTAACGTTAATCGATTTCCTTTTGGCTCCTTGACAGTGTGTGTGTTTGATTCATTAGGGTTTTCAAAGCACACATAGACTAATGTCTTTCCTACAGGGTCAGGGCTGTTTAAATGTTTTAAGGTTAGGGTTTGAAGTCTATAGCTTGGCCTACTTTCTTGGAAAACATAGTTAAATTTGTTCCATGCTTATGCTTTTCTATGTATGCATAAATAAATCAATAGAAGCACATATTACAGATTGAGGTGTCCCTTCTTTGTTCTATGTTATTTGTAGTTTGAAATTTGTACTGAACAGTACTCATTTCTTCGATATACCTTGTATCGATTTGTTTCATCGGAGTAATCGAATTTTTGTGTTTTCAGACCATAGTCCTAAATAAAATGATAGTTTCTATGAAGAATGGTTCCCAATCTCTTGGGCCAAGGATATGCACAAAATCCCTAATTATGTACAATATTGTTTCTGTTATTACCACTGATATTGAGATTTGAAGATCGATCAGCGACGGGTTATCATGAAAAGGTAGAGAGACTGTGCATAATGTTTAAGATGTAAGTAATTAAATTTTGATGTAATATTAATGTATAAAGTCTTTGAGAGTGCAATCATTGCAGAATTTTTTTTCCTCCCAGAGAGGAAGTCACTACACACATTGGTCTAATCATGATTGTGCATAAGGTTTATCTGTTTTTATGTCATCAGAATTAAGAAATATTTTGGAATTTATCTAGGAAAAAAATTCCTTTTCCATGGTTTAAGTTCTCTTTTTCATGATTTTGAGAGTGGTGATGTTTGTTTTAGCTAGTACTAGAATACATTTACTCATGTAACACATGGAATATCAATCACATATATTCTTGAGTAAATACTAATTCAAGATTAAGGACCTTAGCTATTTAATTCTCAATAACGAAAAAGTTCTCATATGAAAATAAAATTGGTAGAATGCCTGATCATGAAGGGGAGGTCACAAGTTAATGGTGCATCAAACCCATTACGAAGGAATCAATATTTGTCGATGTCCACCTTATTAATTTAAATAGAACCTTAAACAGTATTCTTAGTCATGGACCAAACTAAGGATGCCTATAGACATCATGAACTAACTATTAGATGTATTAAATAATTAATTACTTAACTACATCTAACATTAATACCAAATAATGATTCTTCCTTGACTTATCATAATGGAGACATTAGTACCTTACATACTGCCAGGTATAGATTTTGAGGTCCTTGATAGACTTGTTTGATGTACACATCATTGGGCAATATTCATGATGCTAGACATATTACATGTTAAGATTGTTAATCAATTTGTTTAAGTCCCTAATTATCAATACAAACATGCTCTTTCATATTCTGTGATGTTATTCTCTTCTTGACCTCAATATTCCTGTAACATATGCCACTTTTTCATCAATGATCAGTTAGTTATTTTGAAACTAATTTGGTCAGTAGATATGAATCATGTTTTGGTGTTCTCTGACACATCGATCACATCATTTACATCAACTATCAGTTAATTAGTTTGAAACTAATTAGGTCAATAGATATCAATCATGTTTTGATGTTCTTTAACATATTGATTGCATCATGGCTAGAATCTTAAGTGGTGATTTGAATTTTGTTCCACCTTGTTCTTCCAGAACCTCTCTGAGGATGAAGGCTGTCTACTATAGGTAATCTTCTGTCAGAAATCTAGTGGAAAACAGAAATAGAAAAAAAACAGACAAATTATTCTCAAGTTACACAAAGAGACCAAATATACAAAAGAACAAACAGCATATCGAACTTCTGTGTTAGATTTTTTTTTTTTTTTTTTTTAAATTCCTTCAGGTTTCCCTTAAACTAATTTGAATATATCTGTCAACAAAACCCAACATCTTCACCATCAATGCTGCATTTGATGTCTGCACTGACGACAAATCTGATTTTAAGAAGAAGCCAAGTTATATAAGATATCATCTCTTTCCAAATCTACCGCAGACAGGATACATATATACTTGCTAGCTGATGGATGTTTTCTCTCTTTTTTGAAAGTCTTTTTTTGAAGAACTAGCAATTGCTTCTAAGAGCACAAATTCTACGCAATCAAACTTAACTCGAGGTGTTTCCTGCGCGCGCTCTCCATAACACCACCCACCCCCCCCCCCCCCCCCCCCCCCCCCCCCCCCAAAAAAAAAAATAAATAAATAAAATAAAATAAAATAAAATGTGCAGAAACAAAAGGAGGCTAGCTATCAACACAAGTAAAGCAACACATATAAGATTTGTTTGTGATGGGTAAGTGAGGTGCTGTCCTAACAAAATTTCTAAGAAGAGAAGGGTGGTCTAGAGATGAGGAGGAGAGAAGAGTGAGAGAATGGCAGAGGGGGAAGACTTGACAATGCAATGGCTCAACTTATTTTACAAGAGAAGACTTGGACTATGAAGAGAGGAAGCTCTGAGAGTAGGACAACATATATTGTTTGTTTGCTGTGAGATATAAGAGAGTGAGAGGGAAAGGATGGCAGGTAACCAACCTATGGCTATTTCCATCATCTTTTCACCTCAGCCTCCTTCTAATTGAGAGCAAATATTTTCTAATTAGAGAGTGCCTTCATTCATGGAAAACTACAAACATGCCCCCTATGTGTTGTATATTGAAGTGTCTTAGACTTCAATCTATATTTTACTAAAACACCCTTGTCTCCCTTTTTAAACCCCTATAACTATTGTCTTTGGTAATAGTATGTTTCATGCATTGATTACAAATACACGCACGTGCACATACACACACAAAGGAAAACAAGGAAAAGAAAAAGAAAAGAAAAAAATTATGTGATATAATTAAGCTTTACAAATTAAATTAACCAAACAAATAATCTTTACAAATTAAATTGAATCAAGCAATGGCTAGCCATGGGAAAGGATCTCCTATGCCCAAGAAACAAATGAAGCTAAGGGAACAAGAAGATCCTTTGCTATCTTCTTATGGTAGAGAGGGAGAAGAGAGATGCTATTTGGCTTGAATGATTAGAAAGAGTATTTAGCTACATCAATGATGTACAAAGAATGGGAAAGGATCTTCAATGCCCAAGAAATAAATGAAGCTAAGGGAACAAGAAACAGCCTTATCTATCTTCTTATGATAAAAAGGGAGAAGATACACTTTGCTATATGCATGGCTTGAATGATTAGCAAGAGTACTAAGCTACATCCACCAAAAAATTCTAAAAAGAAATTATGTACTAGATACAAATTGTTAAGTGAGGGAAACATAGGATGGATGTGCCACTTGTCGGTGCTTTGCTGGGGTTGCACATGCAGTTGCACATGCAGCATGCACAACTGGGGCAAACACCATGGTTTCATTAGCTAGCTAGTTGCCCTTGCTATGGTTTTTAACAAGGATCCATGGTTCATGGTGCTTGGTGAAGCTCTGCTTTGAGAGCATAAACTGGGGATGGTGGGATGGTATTTTTGAAAACCCCCATGGCTCAAACCAAGGGTTTGACTTGTAAGCATGGCAACTAAATCAGCCCAAACATAGAAAGTGGGAGCAATATCAAGGTAGGAAGAATGTTTTTGTATGGCATTGGGGAATGGGCACTTTGGACTCTTGCATGGAAACCACAATGGGCAAATGGCTATCTTATAATGTGATTAAGATGGTGGCATGCATCAAAAAACAAACACTTGTCATGTGTTAGGGTTGAGCATAGGTTTTGTTGAATATGGCCTGCTTGAATTTTGCATGGATTAGAGGTAGGATGAATAAAATGGGACCAACTAACTCTGGGGTAAGTTGGTTGGATGTTGAACTATGGATATGGATATGTTCAAGAATTGAGGAGTGCCAGCTTTTTAAAAAAAAAAAAAAAAATTTCTTTCATGAAAAAAGATGGAGTTTCCATCTTGGTTGAGTTTTAACATACAACAATATCGATGTTCAAGTTAACTAAGATGATGTGCAGGCTACTACTATTGGCTCTACCTCTGAAGGTAAGAGTAACCCATCTTGAGCGGTCCCCTTTGGTCTTTACCAACCGTTCTTTTAAAATATATAAAAAAAATTCTCATATTGGTAACATACTTTGAGTGATTTTGTGATCCTTCTATCACAACAAACTACATACTTAACCAACTCTCCTTTAGTTAATTAAGGTTGATGAATTTTTAATGTATATCTGCCCAAAAGAGAAAGATCCTCTGGTGGTCTCTATGAGATGTGGAAGCAAGAAAATTACTTCTCAGTTTAAAAGAATCCAACTGGTCTTCTAGGAAAATTGTAAACTTGAAAATATGGTAACCGCTAAATCCACTTCATTTTACTTTTATATTGAATTTAAAGCCCTGGAAAGCACTAAACTCAAACATGGGTATGGAACTGACAATTCAAATCTTGGCTCCTAGATAATGGCTCCCTTGTATGTCAATCTAATTTCACCTCAAATCTAGTTGTTTCTCACTTTCTTTCCCTTCTATCTTATAGAGGTAGAATAATATCTCGAAGTTCATTATCTACAATTACTCACTGAATAAAAAGGATAGGTTGTGTAGGTTGTTACTCAAATCTAGCTCACATACTCTTGTTCAAAAGAATAAATATAATAATGAGACAAAATCAAAGAGAATGGGATTGGAAATTTGGAAGATTGAAAAAGAGATCGCTAATAGACACGATTAATTACAAATTTGATGTTTTTATTTTTGAGTCATATTGAGTTTCATGACCATTAGTCAATACTCATCAAACTTTTAAGTTTTTGTTGTTATGTCAGAACTCATTGTGGAGAATACTGGGCTAAGTACAAGTATGGAGTGGCAATTGTTATAATGCAACTAAAGATACATTAATATTCTCATTTTGTGGTATAATAGAGACCCTGCGACAATATAAGGTAATTGAGACACAACAACAACAACAACAACAAAGCCATTATGAAATAAATTTTAGTGCATCCTCGTAAATTACATTATAAAATACAATTTAAGGTGAAGACTGGAAGTTCATTAAGTTTTAATTACCTCTTTTCTCCAAGCAATTTCTTTTTAGAGTAAACAGTCAACCCATTAGGTCCTCCCGTTTCATTAATAAGCTTCTAATGAAAACAAACTTGAAAACACATCTGAAAGAAAGCAAGGATCCTCCCTAGCCAAAAGGCTTAGATGCACACGGATGCGCAATAGGAGAGAAGAAACAAAAGTACATCCAAAAACAGAGGCAAATAATCAGAACAAATGGAACACCCCGATGCAAAATATCGACATTTCTGAAGCAAGCTTCAAGATAAGTCAAAACAACAAAAATCAAGTCACCGCAACGTCACCGATCACATGTGATCTGGCTCGATGCCATGCCCCTACCATGAGTGTCCTCCAAGTGACTATCAAATACATCGACCATCAAGGTCTGGTCCAGACTCCATCCCACCATCTTCTTGTCCTGACTGAAATGAGATTGCACCAATAAGAAATGAAAGTCGATCAGACATGAAAAGTTTGGTCCGATGATCTGGTCAAGTTTAAAGACTCTATTATTATGTTCCCTCCAGATTTCCCAAAAAGAGGTCGCTGCTGATAAATCACATAACACCCTTCCTATTTATTAGTGAACTGGATCTTTAGACCAAAGAGATTCGCAGAAGGGGGTAGCCGTGGGAGATTGAGATTCAAATTATGTGCCAATCGTTCTCAAATGTGATGTTAAAATAACACCTAAGAAAGATATTATCAATAGATTCCTCATCTGCCTCACACAGAACGAAGATGCCAGACCCTTGTCAATCCCTTTTCATGAGATTATCCCAAGTAAGGATTGCACCATTAATTTATGACTAATTAGAGGAAGACCCTAATCTTTAGCGGGCCCTAATACCCCAAATGACATTGGCGAATAAGCACCGTAGTCCACCGTCGTTTTGCATGTAGTAAGCACTCCTAACCCTTTTAGCAATGCTTGCTTAACTAATCCATGTCCATACTCATGGACCACAGGTGCAATTTAGTCATTGCACCCACCAGCCAATTTGACTTGTTTTGTTTTTATATTGCCATTCCAATCTCGTAATTTTAGACACAATCAAGGGATTCTCGCACATGGCTTCCCTGTATATATATGTAGCACAAGGGAGCGGATATTACGACCTCTAAAGATGAGGAAGGCACCCCGTAGATTAAGCCACCCACCATTTTGATAAAGGCACCCCCATAATTTAAAAATAGTCAAAATGCTGTCTTCTTCTTCTCCTCCTCCTCTCCCTCCCTCGTCGGTGACCCCCCGATCCCTCGCCGGTGACTCCGGACTTTCGCCTCCCTCCTCTCCCTCCCCCTCCTGGCGAACCCCCGACCTCCCCGCCCCCTCTCCTCCTCCCTCGCCAGCGAACCCCCTGACCTCCCCGGCTCTATCCGCTTCTCCTCCTCCCCCTCCCCTACCCCCACTGTTCGGCCGAGGTTGGTGTCTCTGTTTGGCCGCCGCCGAACAGATCTCTTTGTTTGGCCAACTCCAGCCGAATAGAGATGGGAGGGAAAGGGAAAGAGAAGGGAAGGGGAGGTGGATGGGGGAGGGGAAGCACCAGGGAGGTCGAGGGGGAGTGGGAAGGGGGCGGGGGAAGTCGGCGGGAAGGAGAGGGAGGAGTGGGGAGGGGAGGGGAGGTCGGGGAAGGAGGGGGAGGAGGGGGCAGCGCCAGTAGGGCTCGCCGCCATTCGACGGGGAAGAAGGACAAGGAAAAGAGAAAAGGGAATTTTAGTCTTTTCCATGATGGTAGTTGTGTCCAAAAATATAATGACATGCTTGTAATTATTTGTGGGATGCCTTTCTCATTTTTTGGGGTGACAATATCTGCTCTCGTAGCACAATTGTAGCCTCTCCTCTTTGTGTCTCTCTTATTTCATTCCAAGTTCTACGACAAACAACTAAACAAGTAACTAGAATCAATCAAACAGCTTGATGCACAATCACAAGGCACCTTCATCTTCTTCTTTTTCTCCTTTCGTTTGTCTCGTTGGTGAGACGAGATATGTCGGTGGAGCTATCGAGGGAGGAGCTGGTGCGTCTCGCCAGCCACGGGGAGGAGAAGCTCTCCTCAGTGCTGGTCATGGGCACGTTCGTATGTGAGGCCTGCCCAGGGCCAGGATCAGACCTCACCCCACCTCTCATGTTGCAAGTAAATTAATTAGCCTGTAAATAGAAACTTAAACTGGATATTAGGATAAATTAATTCATGATATTTTTCATAGTAAGAAATATAAAAATATCTTAGAATCATAATTTGAGAAGTTTCAATTTGAATAGAAATTTCAAGTCTTGTGATCATCTTTTCCATGCACATATATAGTTGTTTTTTAACTTAATAACAATTTTTTGAACCAACTAATTAATAAACATAAGATATTTTAAAATCTTGTAGCTCTTAAATATATAAATATAAGAACTATTTTTCCTTTTATTTATATAACAATGTTTTTCTTTGCAAAAGATGTACGTGTTAGATTGTGACTGGAATATATCGTGAAGGTAGGCAAAACTTTGGAAATTAAAAAAGGACGTGCACAAGAAACTATGCACATTATTAGTGACTGATACTTGGTATAGTCGATTAACTATAAGATTAGTCGACTTATACATTGGTATAGTCGACTAACTCTTGCCAGCAGAGAGTTGGGGTTCTCGAATTTTTGTCAGAGTAGTCAACTAGTAATTGGGTATAGTCGACTAATACATATTATTAGTCAACTCATATTTTAGCCTACTCGACTAGTGGCGATTCTGACGGTTTCTTTTTTGGGTTTTATTTTTAGTTTTGAGTTAGATTTGAGTTTTCTTTCTTCTGATGATTGATCGTGGGGACATAATAATTGGTATCAGAGTAAGTCAATGTGAAGATATCTGCGATCAAGAGTAGGTGACAAATTAGGATGAACACCATCCTGACCTAGAGCGGGTTAAAGAAAGTACTACACGGGAGGGAGAAAAAGTCTCAAGACATGAGGAAGAAATATGACAGGAGTTGGATAGAAGCCTTAACGGCTATTCAACTTTGCTTGACAGACGAAGAATTGGATGAGTTTTTCTATGGAGAAAATAAACATCCTCATTGTGGGAGCGACTTCCGGACCACTATTTGAAGAAGTCGTTGGCGAATCGGTTGATTCTGAAGTAACATCTCTTTCTCTCCGCAGTATGAAGGTACACCTATCAAGCTTTATATTACAAAATTTTTCTCTATTATCAATGATTTAAATAAAATAGAGTTAAGATAGAAGATGAGAATCAAGCACTCGATTACCGTATTTTTTTTACCTTCTTCATATAAGTGCTTTAGGGAAGGTATCATCTATAAAGGCAATCAACTATTAAGGTCAATGAGGCCAAAGAATATCTGCTCAAAAAAGGACAAAATTAACAATCTGTTGATGGATGAGTCTTATCGTGATGATTCCGGACAAGTTCACTTTTTAAAGGAGAAGAGTAATAATGAAAGTTCATTGATAACCTAAAATATAAGAATTTGGTGTGCAACTGGTGTCACAAGAAAGGGTCACATTAGAGCTAATTATTAGACTCAAAGAAGAAACATCAGATACTAGTATCGCTGAACTGGTTGAAAGAGATGAAGAAATGTGTGATGTTTTATCTGTTACAGACAGATCGATCGGTAACAAAGACAGATAGATAATTACTATGAATGTTCACAACATATCAGTTCCAATAGGAAGATGTTCTCCCCATTGTTGACACTTTAAAAAAAACAAGATTCTTGACTGGCCTGAATAATGTCTAAACTTGTTGACATTTACAAAAGACAAGTGACAGACAAGTTGACGACCAGTCCTAGACCCATCTCCGAGGGACAAATCAGCACTTGGACTCTACTGATCCAGTGAAGCGGACAGTGAGCCCAGATTGTCTTTGAACAGACCTCAGCAGGCCTAGGATGCTATGTTAGCTCAACACTTAGCATCACATGAGCCCAAAGGGATAGCCTCGCCTGAGAGGCTAAGATCGCTCACTTCGCCTTGGAGCCGTTCAAAGCTCCATCAGGAAGCTAACTTACAGCTTCGCCTGAAGTGCTCAGTTAACTCCGCAGAGAGTTAGCTTCGCTCGAAGCTACACGCAACCGCGCAGATGGTCGGTAGATTCGCCACAGATGATTATCCAGCTCCGCTAAAGAGCTTTCTTCTAATTTCGCCAGATGCTCTTTCTAGCTCTGCTGTGAGCTCGACGCGGAAGCTTCGCTGCGGGTCTTTGATGGTCAACTTTTGACCAATTAATCTCTAGATGATATCAAACCAATTCAAGATCAAGATCAAATCTAGTCAAGATCAAATCTGAGATCAAATTTGGCAGTTGTTTGCCATAATCTCTGACTCTCCTAAAATAAGTAAGAGGATCAGGGGAGATCTTCTAATTATATGGAAAGAATCAAACAGATCAGGAGATGGACGCTATCTGCTATTCATAACTTCGCAGAAGCTGATTCTAGCCTCGCAGCAAGGCTACTTTTCAGATTTAAACAGATTGACTCAATCTGTTTCCAGATTTTCAAGGGACAATTATACCCCTGCTCTTCCTATAATAGTCCACAGGGGTACACGGAAGAGGAGGCACGCAAGAAAGAGAGAGGACGTGCACAGGCAAAGAGACGCACAGAGAGAGGGGGCTAAACAGAGATCTATTCTCTACCTTCCAAGAATTCAGAGAATTCAGAGAACTACTTCTCTAATCAGGGTGCGATCCCTAATACCTTCCTTCCTCTCAAGAAATTTTCGAACCAGGCGAGAAGAAATTCCCAAGTGAAGGCAGTTTGAGAAGTAACAAGAAGATTCGACCAACCTTCTGTTCCCCGTTCCCCGAACCAAGTAAGAAGGAATCCCATCGATCGCATCGTCAAAGGGTAAAGTGGTAGCGCGCTGACCAGACTCCTATCGGCACACTTCTCCAGAATCTCAGAGGAGATCTACTTGTATCTTTTGTATTACTTGTAATTTAGCTACTCAACACTTTTTTGTAAGTTTTTCCCTTTGCAAAATCAATGAAAATAAGATGACGACTCCGCTTGGGATTATATTCTCCATAGCTGAGAATCAAGTGTCGCAATGCGACGAACAGACCTTCGGTCTATCTCTGAATTCAAGAAAGCCGGTGTGGCCAGAGCCCTCTAGCTAAATCTTCAGAGCAAGTCTCTGCGAAGATAGAAAGGCTCCCGCAAGCCTACCGCGGTCCTCTGGCGCAACAAGTAAGCTGGCCCGCAATACAAGGGTCAGAATCTTCAGCCCATCACCTCGAGAACCTAATCGTTCATTTCGATTAAGAAAAATTCGAAGAAGTCCTCTCTGGAGTGGTCTAATGCTCCATGCACGGAAGTATAGAAAGGTCTCAATGGCCAAGTTTCGAAGCAGAAACCGGAAGCAGAATCCTGCCAATATCCCCCAGCCTCGCGTATGGCTAGTCAGGTTCCCTGCGAACCTAGTTCTCCTTTTTCAAAGCAGATGTGGAGGCCAAAGCAGAAGGCTCTGTATGAAGCGCCAGGCGTAGCTACGCCACAAGTTTCGTCTTTCTAAGAAAAGGCAAGATGCTTGCCTGCTCTAACGAGACTGTCAGCCGCAAAGTCCAAAGACCATGCATCGCCTAATTCAGGAGCAGTAACTCCTTGCGCCAGCCTCGTTCTCATAAGCGAAGCTACTGTACCTCAGGGACGCATGATGTTCATAAGCCGCGAAGCTGAAACTAAAGCACCACAGTGTGCTTCATTCCCCAGTTCTTCAAGTACTAGGCTCGCTCTTCGCAGCGAAGCTAAGGGATTGTCCCCCAAGTGCTGATAGCGGTGCTTATACAGCTTCAGCGCCCAAGGGCGTTTCCAAAGTTTTTAGCCGCGAATTTAGAGCCAAAACACTAAAAACTAATCACCTTCGCAACAACATAGCGAAGAAAGCACCACAGCAGTGCTTCGCTCCCCAGTCCATCAAGCGCTAAGCTCGCGCTTTGTAGCAGAGCTAAGGGATTGTCCCTAAGTATTGACAGCGGTGCTTATGCAGCTTCAACATCCAAGGGCATTCCCAGGTTCTTAGCCGCGAAGCTATAGGCTGAAGCACTATTTAGTGCTATCCCCTCTGCGGTGATAAAAGGAGCAAGACATCGTCCTATGCGCAAACCAACAGAGCCTCTGCGCTGGATCGTTTAGGCCCAACTGTGCGGGAATTCTTGACAACAAACGGAAGTCAGAATCTTTCCAAACTCCCCTCCGCGTTATCAACCAGTGGGATGTCAGTTGGTGACAGTCCACTCAGTCCATTGCCAGCTAGGACCAATCTCTGTCACTCTTATAGGTCGACGATCAGTTTTTGATCGACTGTCGGTGCAAGCTCCGGTGAACATCGCAAAAGGAGCATACCACGGATCTACCCTCTTCATCCGTTAACATGATCGGAAGAGGATGAGAGCTGCGTAGGGGCAGACGAGCGTCCCACGCGCTCCCTACAAGTTTCCCCAGATTTGGCTATAGACCAGGCTTGGGTGAAGTCTTGGTACATAAAGAAGGTGTCTTCGAACACTAGATCTGGGTTGCAATACCCTACAGTTATGAATAGCCATCTTCCTCAACTGCAGTAACCTCACCAGAATCAAGGAGAGGATCAGTCAAATGATCTGATGAAGAGGATGAAAACAGTGGGTATGCCTCTTCGGCGACAGTCAGCTCAGTGCGAACAGACAGAGTATCAGTGAACAGGGCTGATATGGTAATGATGACCTTCGTCGGCGTTTGGAAGCTCAGGAGCAAACTTTCAAGACCCAGCAAGAAGCTTTGGACAACATTTAACAAATGCTCGCTTAACTCCTCAATAACCGGAATAATAATGACACTGGGAGTAACTACAATGAGGAAGAACATCTTAGCAATGAACACCAAGGACGGAGAAGTCGCAGGAGGGTTCTACTTTGGACGCTGAAGTCCTTAAAGGCATCCAAGCTCAAATCGCATCCCTAGCACCGAGGGATGAACTAAAGAAAGTAGGGCAGTCCGTCCTTACCTGCTGGAATGGGATTCAGTACCATACCTATCAAAGTTTCAAACCACCATGTTACATACTACGATGGCAAAGCTCGCTAACCAGCACATCTACTATTTCTGGTCTCAGACCGGTATGTTGTATAGATAATGATTCTATCATGGCTAGGCTGTTCATTGGCACATTAAAGGGGGTAGCATTTGACTGGTTTCCGAAGTCTCCATCCGGCTCTGTCAATCCTAGATCGACCTGGAAACCCGATTTTTTCTCTTTTCTATGAGGACGATACCGAGGTAACCATGGACAAACTCCTCTCTACTGTGCAAAGAGGGCGAATCTGTCCGTGACTACATTGAGCAGTTCAGAAACTTATCTTTGATGTGCCCAGCAGATGCCATTACCCATGCTCTTACAGACATGCAGGCACACTTCTTAGACCAATAAAGGTTCGCATGGGGCTGTCAAAGCCCATACCTGGAAAGAACTGGTCGAGCAAGCTGAGATAGCCGAAAGTTCGGCTAAAAAGTTTGAACCATCCACCCCTAGAGGCAAATGGGGTATGAATAGTAAGGACGTGGCGACATGGCGCAGTCTTCTCAAGCTAAAGGGAAAGAGACTATGTCCGTTGAATTGTCAG
This sequence comes from Agave tequilana, assembly GCA_038442645.1. Classification (NCBI taxonomy): domain Eukaryota; kingdom Viridiplantae; phylum Streptophyta; class Magnoliopsida; order Asparagales; family Asparagaceae; genus Agave; species Agave tequilana. The sequence continues at coordinate 200,758 of JAVJIF010009389.1, forward strand.
GGGATGTTCAATCGAGGGCCAAAAGAGAGCGGCTTCAATAATTAAGAGTCAAGTTTCCTCCGAACATACTCCTTCAAAGACGATCAGGTGGCCATAATATTCCGTTTACTCCCACAAAGGGAATAAATTGAAAGCTGCCAGATGCTCGACGTCCCAATGAAATAGACGCACGACCGATCCCAAATACTGTCTCTTCCATAGGATGATTCACACATCCTACTGACAGTACTTTGTCCTCAAGGATAGAATTCAAGCTTTGATTGACGCCGGAGTCCTGACACTGAAGTCAGAACAAAGAAAGTCACTGCAAATATGGTGACCCTTGAGTTCGGCAAAACCTCAAAGGTCATAGTTCCTGACGGACTTACCAATCCCTCCACCATGGCTGGAAGTCAGCATCCTTCAGCTAAAACTCAAGATAATGGGGTCTTGTTCCCTTGACATTGAGATAGGAAAAATCATGTGGATACACCCAGACCTTATCCAAGACGAACAATAGGATTCAAAGAAGTCCAAGTCGAAAGGCAAATCTTGCAATGTCATCTCCATCCTGCCAGACGATGACAATTTCACGTCAGCTTCTCTCAGTGATTCTGAGGAGAAAAGCACGCTTGCGCGACGCAGGCTGATGTACCTCCGCCGACGGGTATTCGATCCGGAAATCATACTTAAAACAGTATGAGAAGCTACTGACGAGACACAACAGCAAACGACGTCAGTATAAGTACCAGCATCCACTTCAGTTCTAACCAGGGGAAAGGAGAAGCCTAAGGAAGTCTGGTTCGATCATATCCTGAAAAGCCTTCAGGCCCAGGGCTTGTACGCCCTTTCATTTTGACATATTGGCCCAGCTAGCTAATATCCTAGCTCGTATTACCATACCGAGCTCCTTCGTCTCTCTCGAAAGAGACAAGAGAAGCACTGGCTAATTCAGAATCATTCTTGATGTATATATGCCAGAAATCCCTAAAGATGACGCTTAATTCTTTCTTGCCCTGAATGCCATCATGTACAATCAAAGGTACTGCTATTACCTTCACAGCAAAGATATGCTTCTCAACGATAACAAGCACGATCGACCTTTATACTACACCAGATACATCGATTTAACATGCATTGAAAGGGTACAGTTGATTCGGGTCTACACTCAGCATCATCCCCAAAAGGCTCCCTCTACTTCCTCGGTATACCACTATATAGGTTGTCCGTAACCACTATAATAATATACGGTTTTATGCCGAGGTAGTCTCCACTTGGAAAATTTGACTCCGTTGCCGAATCGGGAGCCTGAAGTCAGAAGTGACGTGCTATGTCATTGACGCTGACACATCATACAACTTGCTACTGGGGACCATGCATTCACGCCAACTAGATCGTTCCCTCTACCCTGCACCAGTGCTTCAATATGTTGAAGATGACGCGACAGTACGAACTGTCTTCGCTGAGAAGCAACCATTCAAAGGGGTGAAAATTACTTTACTGACGCTCTCCTGTATCAAGAGACTGGTGAAACATCGAAAGAATTATTGCCGGATGTGATGATAGTGGCAATGAGGCGGATTCAGAATCTGAACAATCATGCCACCTTTTGATTGGTGAACCACTTATAACATATCTTAATAATCCCCTATGTAACACCCTTCTGAAGATGAGGACGAATGTGTAACTAATGATAATATTTCCTTTGATTATCCTGTGAGTATTGGTTGTTTGAATCCATTACGGATAGCTCTCTGCACATTCTTTACATAGGCCAAGCGCACCGATACACCTATAATCTGTAGAGGGGCCGTTTTAGTGATCCCTCCATCCAAAGAAGGTCAGTTCCCGATAATTTTCAGTAAGCCCAACCACAGGGTCCACAGCTGCAGATTCAAGTTCAGAACCTCAACACCCGCAATTTTTCCATTATGCGCGCCAGCGCACCATATGATGAGAAAATGGTTACAACCTGAAGCATGGAGAGGGCCTGAGATTCAAAAAGGAAGGCGTAGTTTGCTGCGTAACTTGGTGCCAAAAGGGAAACCTGTAAATTACTATGATAACACACGCAGGGGTTGGATACGTTATACCCACACCACCAAATGGTTTAATAAGGATGATGACCGATTCCATCACATTCTGTCTCTTCCTCCGAGTGGGACTCAGATGTCAGTGTGGTAATGATGTTCGAGAATCTCACCGTTAATATGACTTCAAGCAGTCAATTGGAGCCAGCGGAAGCTACTGATGTGAACCATGGGTTCAACAATTGGATCTCCAATGGGAAAAGCGATTCGAACTACGCGAGACCACCTACTGAAGACAAAGTGATGCATGTCAACTTGGGTAGTCAAGATCACCCTAAACCCATCTTTATAATTGAGAGCTTATCACTTATGGAAAAAGAAGAATTAATAATACTCGTAAAGGAGTATATAGACGTCTTCGCATGGAACTACGAAAACATGCCTGGACTTGATCCACAGTAGCCATGCATCTTCTAAATATCAAACCTGACGCCAAGCCAGTCAAGCACAACAACGTCAGTTTTCGCTCCAAACATTATGGAGGCTATTGAAGTCGAGTTCATAAGCTCATTGCATGTGGCTTCATACGGAGAAAAGCATTCAGATTGGGTTGCTAATATCGTACCGTCCTCAAGAAGAACGGAAAATTCGGATCTTCATCGACTACCGTGATCTCAATACCGCTTGTCCTAAAGACGAATTCCCACTGCCATCACCGATGTCATGATTGACAATACTGTAGATTCGAAAGAATGTCTTTTATGAATGGCTTTTCAGGGTACAATCAGATTAAGATGTATCCCGACGACGAGAACATACTTCATTCCGGACGCCATTGGGGGTATACTGTTACACTGTGATGCCCTTCGGGCTAAAGAACGCCAGAGCAACCTATCAGCGGGCAATGAGTACAATCTTTCGCGATCATCTTTGAAAACGGTAGAATGCTATGTCGACGACATTGCTGTCAAAAGCCGCAATAAG